>JANQBM010000007.1:23255182-23268717 GCA_025594535.1 Erythroxylum domingense | reverse complement strand
TGCATGTTCATGACAATCCCGGTGTCAATCAGAAATTTAACCCGAAAAATATTCGGTCCACTCATTTAGGGTTAATCTGACATTTTCCTAAAACTCCCAAAAAAATCAAAAATTGATAAGGAGAGGTAGAGGACTATTTTAGAAGTCCAAAACTTTGAAAATGGGGTCAATCAGAGGTCGGATGCAAAAGTTATAAGCAATAACGTGGCAAAGGGTCGAAATGTCACAAAAATTACAAAAAAACCCACGCACCCTCGCGATTGCCTCGCGATCGTGATCGTGACCGTGACGCTTCGCGACCTTGTAACAAAACCGTGCGGGTGCTTGGCACGAAGGCCTTAGCCCAAAGCAGACAATATCTACAGCGGGTGGTCTGGGCTGTTACATCATAGCTCTAATAACAGTTTTCTATGTTCAGACTGAGGTGAGTTGAATCATAGGCTATGCCGTACCAACATCTTGCTTATTAGTCTCCATAATCCTTTTCTTGATTGGCTACCATACTTATATATTAAAGAAGCCTTAGTGAAGCAAATTTGTTGATATGGTCAAAGTGATATCTGCCTCTTGTCGGAAACGAAAAGATTAAGGATGGGCCAAATGTTGTACATTCCTTTTATGATCCTCCAATCAATAATTCAGACTTTGAGGTAATCAGGCTTGTTCATACAGAAAGATTCAAGTTTCTCGACAGGGCAGCTATAATTGCAGATCCAAGTGAATTAGACAATCAAGGCAGACCCAAGAACGCTTGGAGATTATGTAGTTTGCAACAGGTAGAGCAGTTTAAGTGTTTGGTAGCAATAGTACCAGTTTGGGTGTCAGGAATTCGTTTTTTCACACCTGTGGCTTAGCAGAATGCATATGGGATGCTCCAAGCAATGCAAACAAACAGTCATATTGGATCTCATTTCAAAATCCCACCAGGATGGTTGACTTCACATCAATGATCCCACTTTTGATATGGATCACTATATACAAGCGCATTTATGTCCCTTTGACAAAGAAAATAGTTGGGAAAAGATAAACGATGCAGCAAAGAATAAACGCAGGAATTTACATGTCGATTCTGAGCATGCTGATTGCTGCAATTGTTGAGAAACAACGCCGAGAATCAACACAAAAACACCAAAAATTCATCTCCCCGGTAAGCACAAAAACTAACCGAAGCTTTTGCTGCCGTTGCTGTAATGGAATTCTTCACCACGAAAATGCCAGAGATCGTGAGAACTGTAGAAGGCGCAGTCTTCTTCTTCAGCTTATGGATTGTGAGTTAGTTAAATTCCCTCTTTGTAAATGTGATTAACAGAGCAACAAAGACAAATGGAAAATAATCTTGGTTGGGAGGTCAGGTCATGACCTCAATCAGAACAGGCTTGCAATTACTACTATGTCTTTGCTGATATAACAGCCTTAAACTTTATTTACTTCAATGTCTTTGCCAGTCGTTATGCCACAGTTAGCAATGTGAGCAACGAGACAAATGACAAAGAAATGCAAGGCCTTGATCATCATTTGCCAACAAGAGTTCCTGGTTGAAACTTTGGCGGTCATAATTCATCTTTTGTGTCTTGAGGGATTGCTGAACGATCAGGTTTGAGGTATCTCAGTTACTACCATACGTCTAATTCCATATGCAATTCTTTTCAAGTTCTTTGAGCAATTGAATCTATTATTTTTCTCTGGTGATAATTGAAATTATCATATGCGTGGAAGCCAGGAGATGTTGGAAGACTTCGAGCTTCATTCAATTATTATGTATTCAGAGTTATGTAACACAAACTCTAAACCAACTTTGTACATTGGATTTGAAAATAATCATTCTTTTTCCTTCTTCATTCTGCCACTCGTATTTGTTGATTTTTGCAACTTTTACTGCTGACTTTTTGGCTATACAATATTTTGTTTTTAATTTTGATTTTTTTAATAAGTCAGCATTAGTTTAAATTCAAGTTTGTTTAAATTTTATTGGTAAAAGACATGTAATTTCTGTTGAATATGCCTATATAAATTTAAGACTTGTGAATAAACAACGTTATGAATTTAGCACCCAAATTTTCTATTTTTGTAATCTTTCTTTTGCAATAACAAAAAAATGGTATTAGAGCTATATTGTGTGTGAGTGAATTTGTGAGGAACTCTCCACCAAAAATTAGGCACTAAACCTTTAAGCCAAAATAGTGCAACAATGAATGGAAATAACTTTTTGTCAACGCCTCTTATTTTTATGGGAAAAAAAAGTTTGTGAGATTTGGACTTTCAAGATGAAAGATCACTTAAGAGGTCTTAGTTTGTGACAATAGGTTGAAGATGAAATACAAATACCTTTGGTAAATAATTTATCACTTAACTAAATCGGGCTTTATGAAGAAGAAAAAGCTAAAGCTCCAAGAGCTTTATTTTTAATTCATATTGTTGTCCTAGAATCAATTTTCACAAAAAAAATGTGGCCTATGAAATAGGTAGTAAGCTTTGGGATATGCTGAACGAACTATATCACAGCAATGACAGAATAAGGTAGCTGCAAGTGTTAAATATTAAAAGAGAGTTTGAGATTCTAAGCTTGAAAGAAAAGGAGACTATAGAAGAGCATTTTGATAGGTTGATGAATATGGTAAACACAATCAGGATGATGGGAAAAGAGTTAATTAATAATAAGATTATAGAGAAAGTTCCTATAACTTTACCTAAAAAATTTGCCTATATTAAGGAACTAGTCAAATAATTAACTAAAATTAATCAATATGTTACAAGCTTAGGAGAAGAGAAGAACAATGAGAAAAGAATGGGAGATTGAAGGAGCCTCTCAAGCTGGAGAGAAGGAGCAAACTTAGCCTAGCAATAAAAGGAAGCAGCCTTGGAATAAAAAGAAGAAAAATGGTGACAACAATAAAGATGGATAATGAAAGTGGGGCCATAAGGGTTTAATGGAATGAAATAAAAAGAGCTAGAAAAGCAAGAAGTGTGGTTGGGTTTGCATGAAAGAGTACAGCTGTGTGGACTTTGAATGGAGAGAACACAAACAGAATAAGTTGACGGCCCAGAGAAGGGACAACAACGTGAGTGTGGACCAAACCAAAATTTTTATTTGTCACATCAAGGTATAGGATAGAAGAGTTGCAACAGCTGGTAATGTGAAGTAGTGGTGGCGGCACAGAAGGGAAAAGAAGACAGTAATGTGTGCGAACCAAGGCAGCATAAAAAGTAGACTAAAAGACTCTCCTAAAATCATGTAGAAAGCTGGCTGCAAAAAGGAGGAAGATAGCAGCTGGCAGTGGAGAGTAATGTGCATGAATAATGAGGACAACTAGGAGGAGTAACAAAAAGAGAACACTACTCCATCACTCACACACAATCCTCACTCACAATATACTTACCAAATCCATCACTCACGTTGGACTAGCTCTCAAGACGTTACATGCCATTCAACACTCCAAACTCACGTGGCAGCTGGTGGTATATGGAATAATGTTGATATTGTTGCAAGATGAGGAGAAACAGCGAAGTAGCTAGTTGTAAAAAGAAACATCGACAGCTGGTTGTACAGGAAAAAAATGTGAAGCAGCTGGTTGGAGAGCAACAATTGAAATAGCTAGAGATTAAATACGTTGAGCTGGTGGAGACAAATAAGACGTTGGCAGCTAGTTGTGAAGACACACATTAGGTAGGAGACTCTCCACTCACATAACGTTGGGCATAGATCAAAACTCGTTGAGCTGGTGGCTTAGGAGAAAAACGTTACAACATGGTGGACATTAAATGAAGCAACTACGTGGAGGTGGCAAGAAAAAAGGGACCATCCACCACTTAACACTCTCCACACATAAGCTGGAAAAATAACGTGATCTGGAGGAGATTAAAAGACTTTAGCAGCAGGTTGAGATAAAAGGATGAAGACACGTTGAAGTTAGTGGCTAAAAGCACATTAAAGACAACAGAAGGGAGACGTTGGCAGCTATGGCAAGAGGGACTCATGCACACTACTCATATACACTCTCCATTAACACGTCAATAGCTGGAAAAAAATACTGAACAAGGAGAAAAAAGCCAGCAGTGTGTGAGGAGGAGGAGCTACAGTACCAAAAAGGAGAAGCTGGCATAGAAAGACTAGAGGGCCTTGGCCTAGACATACCGAAGCTAGTGACGCGACAAAAATACAGCTGCGGGAGAAAAAAATATGAGGTGTTTTTGATTTTTTTTATTCCATATTTATTTTAATTGTGTGGATTTAATCAATGCAACCATATATTATGACCATGATTTATGTTACATTGATAAATATGTGTGAGTAAGTTTTTCTTTTCAGTTAAGGTTAAGATTGATATTGGATTAGGATAATTTTTGTGGTATTGATTTTTGCTTGATTGAATGCATATTTAGTCCTAATTTAGCTTGATCACTTAGATTAAGAACTTAGATGATTAAATGCTATAACCAATAGGATTTAATTTGTCAAAAAATTAATCAAGCATTATACTTGAGACTAAAGTGTAGACCAACATTAGGATCTTGTGTGAGGATACCTAGGATTAACAAACTTAGTTTTAAGCTTCTTGTATTAAACGCCTTTTATTCCGAATTATCTATGAACCAATTGGGTGACTCAGATTTAGAAGAAAAAGGGAATTCTCATGAACATTGTGTTCAACTTGCTTAAGTGAAGTAATTCCTAGATCAATCCATCGTTATAATTTTTAGTGTCTAATCCAATTGAAATCTGATACCTTAACCAATTTCTATCATTTGACTAAATCTAGTCGTTTTTTAAGTCATACTTTGCATTTTTCATATTTCCTTGATTTGCTTACTTTATTTTATTTTATTTTATTTTTAAATCAATCAATTCTTAATCGTCCGAGTAATTTTTCATCGTTTAATTTAATTGTCTTGTATGTTGAAATTCCCTTAGGTACGATATTCGGTTCTTACTATTTTATATTACTTGTCGATGGGGTGCACTTACCTCTAATTGGTCTAGCTAGAATTCAATTTATAATTTTTGTTTAGATTGTAACAAGTTTTTGGCGCCGTTGTCGGGGAATAAATTCCTTATTATGAGTCATTAGGTTAGACGGTATTACTTTTCTCAGATTTAATTCTTATTTCGTTGTTTATTAGTGTATTTTAATTGTTTTCTTGATTGCTTTACTTCAATAGTGATTTATTTTCTATTTTTAGCTATGTTATTTTTTTATTTATTCCATTTTGTTTATGATAACTCGTGGTCAAAAGCTCGAGAATTTGCTACTAGATACTGAGATTGAAAAAAACTGCTCGCAGGTTGTGTAAGGAAACCAGATTGGCTCGGAGTAGTAACACAACAGAAAGGATTAGAGAAGAATAGTTTTCAGAGATGGAATAACACGAAGAGAGGTTGATGCCACATACTGAAGAGAGAAGAGAGTTAACTATGATGGATTTGACTATGGGGCACAACAATAGACCCATGCCTCCCATTATAAGGCCGATGATCACAACTACGAGTTTTGAGATTCCTTACAGCATTACATCCATGGTGAGAGCATCTCAATTTGGAGAATTGCCTTTAGAGGATCCAAACACCCATTTGGAGACATTTTTGGATATTTGTGATCCATTCAAGCATAATGGAGTATCGGAAGATGTGGTGAGATTAAAGTTATTCCCATTTTCTTTAAGGGATAAGGCTAGAGCATGGTTGGCTAGTTTACAGTTAGGATCAATTACTACATGGGATGAGATGATGAGATTATTTTTAGCTAAAATTTTCCCTTTTACCAAGGTTGCAAAGATGAAGAATGAGATCACTTCCTTCACCCAATATGAAAACGAAAGTCTATATGAATTATGGGAGAGATTTCAAGACATGTTGACACAGTGTCCTAGTCATGGGTTCTCTATATGGTAACAGGTCAATATTTTTTATATAGGAGTGACCTCATCAACCAGGAGTACCATAGATGCTGTAGCAGGAGGTTAGATGACGCATTTTTAGGGTTGGTTAGAAGTGAAAATAGAGTGAATTTGTGTAGAAAGTTGTGGATAAATGGTTTATATGAATGTTTTAATGTTTGGTTAATGGTCAAAAGTAGATTATGAATTTGTTGTGAATGATATTGGGTTGGAATGAAGTTGAAAATGAAGTAGAAGAGATGGGTTAGTGATAAGATGGGTTATATGTGAAAGGTGGGAAGTAAGAAGATGGAAAATGTCCCAAAACACATTCTCGGAATGGGTTTCTGGACATTTTCGCCAAGGCAAACTTCTGGTTTTTGCTGCGGCGAAACAAAACATGTTCTAAGAGTTAGTTTTTAGACAATTTCTCCGTGGGAAACTTGGTTTTGCCGTGGCGAACTTGGGTTTTGCCGCGGCGAACTTTCCAACACAGAACATGCTTTAGTATTTTGGGCATAACTTTTGGTGTAGTTATCCAAATGGACTGATTTTTGATTTTTTCTACACTAGAGACATAGGGATACATCTTTTATGATGAAATGGAGTTTTAATTCAGTCTCTAAAGATTTTAAAATTTGGATGGAAGTTGAGTATAGAATGCTATTTTCGTATAAGAATAGTCTGAAAATGTTTGGGGTATAACTTTTAGAGTAATAAACCAAATTGAATGATTTTGGTGTCATTGGAAACTTAAGACAATGGGAATATTTATCTATAAGAAAGTGTTATCAAATTTTTTCATTTACTTGATCAAAATGATCATGGAAAAATTGGCCCGAAGGTTTGGATTTATGGAAGGGTTTTGGTTCATGAAGCTTAGGAAATGCATGGATTTAAGTACTCTAAAATCATTTCAGTGAATGTAATTCTTAGGGTTCTCAAATTAGAATTCCTATTAAAATTTGGATTTTATTATTATTAAAGGAAATCAGGAAGGTGATCAAGAGAGGCAAGAGGAGCAAGAGGAACAACATCCTTAAGCCACTTTCATAAGCAAGGAAATTCAAGGTGGGTTACACTTTAATAATTAAGTAATAAGCCCCTAATGTTTCTTCAAAACGAAGAAAGTTTTAAAATGTTTCGAATGTGTTATAAATGTTCCATTAAGGCTAACTGAATGCTTTGATAATGTGCCGCATGTTTGTATATGAATTGTTCATTGGTTTATGAAATGAATGATGAAAATGATCTTTTGAAAGGATATTTATTTTTGAAACGATATTATGGTTATGAAATCAAGTTTCGAAAAAATGCCGTTGAGGCCATATGTTTACAAGTTGTGAAATGCATGATTATATGGGTTTATGGTAGTCCCCTAAGTTAAGTTAAGTGCACTTGACAAAAGGCTTATCCCACCTGCCTGCTAGTGGCATAGATCTCCTTCACGAACTCCCATAAGTTCATGGCTACGCAAGAACAATAAGTGGAATTACGTTAGTACGTTCTGTTCACAGCTACACAGGACCCTTATGGGAAATGTGTAGTACGTTATGTTTTGAATCAACCCAAACCATTTTGATGTGCTTATGTGTTGATAATTTTATTGAATGCATGATTTGAATTACTTATAAAGTGTTTGATGATCTGAGAATTGGGAAATATGTGTTTATGCTTAAATGTAAGCTATTTCAGCGATTTTACTTATTAGTGGTTATAAAATTGTTACCCACGAGCTTTAAGCTCACCCCTCCACCTTCCTTCCCATCTTCAGGCAATGAACGAGTTATCGAGTGATCGAGTCAAGAGTCAAGGCATCACTCTAGTTTGTATGTTTTGTTTTGATAGCTTTTGAAGTTAGATTTTGTAAAACAATGCTTTAATTGCATTTTGAGTGATTCTTGTTTTTATAAACTTTGTATTTTGGATTATGATGTAAGTAGGCTTGAAATGTCCACTAAAGCATTGTAAAACTCTTACTTTTGATATTAATGAAATATATGTTGTTTTTGTATATGATTCTCCTTATGTTTTTGCAAAGAATTCGACTTTGGAAAGGAGATTAATATTTTTAGAGTTTGTTTGTGGTTAATTTCTTTTGCATTTTTGTTATTGGGTTGTACAAATGAATGGGTTGAAAGATTATAAGTTTGCATGTAGTAAGATAGGTTGAGGGTTTAGTCATAGGGGTTTTCGCACCAAAAAATCAATGAGGTTTACTCACATATGTTCGCCACAGCGAGGCCAAGAGGTCGCCACGGCGAAAATAAGATTTTGGGCTTGCCATGACGAAGTTCAATATGTTCCTCGCGGCGTAAAATTCCTGAAGGTTCCAAAGGATTTTCCAATAGGTTTGCCGCGGTAAAACCCACAGTTCACCGCCGAGAAGCTCGCCTTTGCTTCTGAAGGAGTTTTCTTTCAAAATTTCAAATTCTAAGCCCTCCTCTACGCTCAAGCTCTATGATCCCAAGTCTAATGTTGGGCTCCGAAAATGGGGTCCAACATGTTGTGGTATCAGAGAACTAGGTTTAGACATAATGGGGTAGGTTAAGACATGAAGTGAGTACGTATTGTTTTAAATGAATAACTTGCATTGTTTGAAATTGTTTTACATGATTTGAAATTTTTTTGTACGATTTGAATTGTTTTGCATAAACTAAAAGTTTCAATAGTTTTAAATTGAAGGAGTGAATATGTCGCCTCGAAAGAGAACCCGAGGAGCTTTAGCTCGATTTGGCTCTCGTCAAGGGAGTACCGATGAATCCTATGTCCCACAAGATGAGGGGACACAATTTGCTCTAGATTCTGAGACACCTAGTGTGCAGCATGAGGTGCCTCCACCGCCTCCTCCTATGCTTCAAGCAAACCTTCTAGATTTGCGATTCTTTCAAGCCTTCGCTCAGGCTTTCTCATATTCCATAGGCCAAGGGTCACAAGTCCTGATGCAAGCTTCAGTAGGTAGAAATGGACAGTATGACAAGCTTCACAAGTATGGAGCGGTAGATTTTAATGGAAGTACAAATGCAGAAGAGGCTGAAGCCTAGTTGAAGAGGACCTAGAGAGTCTTGCTACAGATGAAGTGCTCGGATAAAGAGAAGATGGATTATGCAGTGAGCTTGCTACAGGGGGACGCACTTCATTGGTGGGAATCAGTGCCCCACAGTCAGGATATGCCTCTGGTGTTGTCATGGAGAGACTTTTTGGAAGCTTTCAGGAGGAAATGTTTTTTGAGGGTCCATATAAGGCTAGGGAATTCCTCAATCTTACATAGAGGGACATGAGTGTGATTGAGTATGAGCTGAAGTTCACTCAACTTTCCCGATATGCAGCTAACATTGTGGTGAATGAGAAAGATAAGTGCCGCAAGTTTGAGGGAGGGCTCTATTTGGGGATCAAGGAGAAATTCTTGATCCACAATTTTTGTGACTACCAGCAGTTGGTGGATGCTGCACCCCAAGCTGAAAAACTGAAGAACATAAGGAATGAAGTGAGCAAGAAGCGGAAGAACTGGGAGCAATTTTCCAAAAAAGGAGTGAGTGCTCCAATACCTGAGAGGGGTGTGAAGAGCTCCCACACACAGAGTGAGGCGGGGAGTGATGCCTCTGCTAAGAACAAGCAAGCAAGGGCAGTGTTAGTGCAAGCCTCTACAGCAGGAGGCAATAGCAGGGTGGAGAGGAGTAGGAACATGAACTCCCAATGTGAGCATTATGGGAAGTTACATAGGGGAGAGTGCTTCAAGTTACTTGGAGCATGCTTTCGATGTGGAGAGAAGGGACATATGATCAGGGACTATCCCCAAGTAACAAGGCAAGTGTAGTTGTAAGCCCCAAGGAGAGCAGAAACAGTGGGAAACAGACCAGTCACTGAGGTGGGCAATTTTGGAGCTGCAAGAAAGGCTATTCCTCCAGGAAGGCCAAGGGGTCAGGCACAGGCAAGGGTGTTTCCATGACAAGGGAGGCAGTTGCGGCCGCACTTGAAGTTGTCACGGGTATGGCTGAGTTACTTAATTCTGAAGTATATATTTTGATTGATTCTGGCTCCACGCATCATTTGTTTCTACAAGTATGATTTTACATGATGTGAATTCAGTGCCTTTGAATAGTCCTTTGCTTGTTGGTACACCTCTAGGGAGGAATGTGGTAATCAGTAAAATATATAGAGGTTGTGAACTCTTCATTGATGGTGCTAGACTGGTAGTGGACCTCTTACCTCTAGACCTAAATGGCTTAGATGTTATACTTGGAATGGATGCTATAGAGAAGTATCAGGCAAAGTTAGATTGTGGTCTTAAGGAAGTGGAATTTGATCTGGGCAATGAAGAGAAGGTGATTTTTCGGGGAGACACGAGAGTACCATTGCCAAGAATTATTTCTACTTTACTAACTGACAGGATGATGGGAAAGGGGTGTAAAGCCTTATTGGCGTATGTTATGGATACTGATGTGAATGAAGGGAGGTTAGAGGACTTTCTGATGGAAAGGGAATTTGCTGATGTGTTCCTAGAAGACTTACTAAGTTTGCCACCGGTAAGGGAAATCGAGTTTGCCATCGACTTGATTCCCAAAACCACACCCATTTCTATACCACCAAATAGAATGGCTCCAGTGGAGTTGAGGGAGCTTAAGGAGCAATTGGAGGAACTGTTAGAGAAGGGGTATGTAAAACTGAGTTTATCACCATGGGGAGCACCGGTTCTGTTTGTTAAGAAAAAGGATGGAACATGACAGATGTGTATCAATTACCGGAGACTCAACAAGGTGATTGTTAAGAATAAGTATCCTTTGCCTCGGATTGATGATCTGTTTGACCAGCTATAGGGAGCAAGGGTCTTTTCTAAGATTGATCTCAGGTCAGGTTATCTTCAGCTCAAAATTGAGGAGTCTGATGTAAGCAAGACAACCTTTAGGACTCATTATGGGCACTACGAGTTTTTTTCATGCCTTTTGGATTGACCAATGCTCCAGCTGCATTTATGGATCTCATGAATATGGACTTCAAGGAGTATCTGGATCAGTTTGTCATAGTGTTTATCAATAACATTTTGGTTTATTCTAAGAGTGAAAAGGAATATGAGGAACATCTCAGAATAGTATTACAGACATTGAGGGAGAAGTAGCTTTATGCTAAATTCAGCAAATGTGAATTTTGGCTTCATAAGGTGATATTCCTTGGACATGTGATTTCTAAAGATGGGGTACATGTTAATCCGAGGAAGGTTGAAGCAGTGGTAAATTGACATGCACCGAAGATGGTGACAGAAGTGAGGAGTTTTCTGGGTCTGGTAGGATATTATAGAAGATTCGTTGAAGGATTTTCTATGATAGCTACGCCAATGACCAAGCTATTGAGGAAGAATCAGAAATTTATTTAGAGTGAGGAATGTCAGAAAACCTTTGAGGAGCTCAAGCGTAGATTAACAAGTACTCCAGTTTTGATTTTACCTACTAGAGATGAGGGTTATACAGTGTACAGTGATGCTTCAAGAAAGGGTTTGGGTTGTGTATTGATGCAGGGAGACAGGGTGATAGCTTACGCTTCATGGTAACTAAAGCCATATGAGTTGAATTATTTGACCCATGATTTGGAATTGGTAGCAGTGATTTTTGTCTTAAAGATTTAGAGACATTATTTGTATGGGGTTCAGACGAGGATCTTTATTAATCATAAAATTCTCAAGTACTTACTGAGTCAGAAAGAGCTGAATTTGAGACAGAGAAGATGGTTAGAGCTAATTAAGGATTATGATTTATTGATTGAGTATCATCCAAGAAAGGCAAACGTAGTGGCTGATGCTTTGAGTAGGAAATCATCAATAGCCCATGTTCAGATAGTTTATCTGCCTTTATTGGAAGAGATGGCTAAGTTAGGTTAAGCTTGAAACAGGAGGAACCCGAGTCTATAGTTGCTAATTTTAGAATGAGACCGATACTTAGGGAGAAAGTAAAGGAGTTACAAGCACAGGATAAAGAATTGAACAAGCTCTGAGAAGAAATTCAAAATGGCAAGAAGTCTAAAGTTGTAGTGAGGGAGGATGGACTCATGACTGTCAAAAAAAGGCTTTGCATCTTGAATGTCAAAGTGGTGAAGGATGAGATATTGGATGAGGCACATAATGCGCCTTATGCTATGAACCCAGGTAGTACCAGGATGTACAGGGATTTGAGAGAGCATTTCTGGTGGAAAGGAACGAAAAGGGATGTAGCAGAATATGCAAGTAGGTGTCTAGTGTGTCAGCAAGTCAAGGTTGAACACCAGGCACTTTCAGGAAAGTTAAGACCATTATCCATTCCTGAATGGAAGTGGCAAAGGGTGACTATGGACCTTCTGATGGGTTTCCCCAAGACTAGTAGGAAGCATGAAGATATATGGGTTATTGTTGATCGTCTGACGAAGTCAGCTCATTTTCTGGCAATCAAATAGACTTATTCTCTATATGTGCTAGCAAAGAAGTACATTGATGAGATAGTAAGATTACATGGGATTCCAGATTTTATAGTTTCTGACAGGGATCCTCGATTCACTTTGAGATTTTGGGGAAGCTTGCAAGAGGCTCTAGGAACCAAGTTAAATTTTAACACTACTTTTCACCCCCAGACAGATGGTCAATCTGAGAGGACCATTCGGACCCTTGAGGAAATGCTCAGGGAATGTGTGATGGACTTCAAAGGAGTTTAGGATGAGCATTTACCATTGGCCAAATTTGCCTACAATAATTCGTACCATTCGAGCATTTAGATGGCTCCTTGTGAAGCACTATATGGAAGATGATGTAGAAATCTGATATGCTGGGATGAAGAAGGAGAAAGGAAACTGACAGGGCCAGAGTTACTTCAGATGACAGTGGACAAGGTCAACTTAAGTAAGAAACGACTTAAGGCAGGTCAGGATAGAATGAAGAGCTGCACTAATGCACACCGAAAGGAGATGGAGTATGAAGTTGGGGGAAAAGTTTTTCTTAAGACATCTCCTTGGAAAGGAGTAATGAGATTTGGCAAGAAAGGCAAGTTGAGCTCGAGATATATGGGTCCCCATGAAATTCTTGAGAGGATTGGACCGCTAGCCTATAGGTTGGCATTGCCACATCAATTGTTTCAGATACATAATGTTTTTCATGTTTCCATGTTGAGGAGGTACAGGTCGGATCCATCCCACATCATTCAAACCACTGACGTTCAGTTGAGGGATGATTTAAGTTATGAGGAGACTCTAGTTGAGATTTTAGACACTAAGGAAAAGGTTCTTAGGAATAAGACGGTTCAACTAGTCAAAGTCTTATGGAGAAATCATTCTACAGAAGAGGCTACGTGGGAGCCATTGGAAACCATGAAGGAGAAGTATCCACACCTCTTCGATGACTCAGGTAATAATTTTGAGGAAGAAATTCTTTTAAAAGGGGTAGAAATGTTGGGCCATGAATTTTATTTTTATTATTATTAAGCATGAATGGATTTAAATTTGTGGTTTAGTTAGATAAATCATTTTATTTGGGGTTTAATTATTACGTCAAGTTTAGGAGGATTTATTTCATGGATTGATGGAATTAAAGTGTTAATGTTGTAATGTGCATAAGGGTTTTTTTGGAAGATTACTAAAGGTTAAAAGGCTAAGGCATTACATGGAAGGGCATAGTGGACTTTGCTCATTCATTTAGGGTATTAGTGAAA
>JANQBM010000007.1:23239280-23253920 GCA_025594535.1 Erythroxylum domingense | reverse complement strand
AGCTCTTCCATCATCTCCCAAAAATCCAAAACATCATCTTCCACCTTCCATGGCTGACCACCGTAGCCCATTGTATCGAGCGTCTTCCATAGTGTTTCGGGGCTAGTTCGTCCTAGTCCTCTGTTTCAATGGCAATGAAAGGAGCTTGGGTTTTCACTGGGAAGTTTAGGCTGCATTTATCTTCTACCCATTTTCATAGGGAAGTTTAAGCTGCATTTATCTTCTACCCATTTGATTATTTAGTGATTCTTAAATTTTAGAATAACTATTTAATTAATTGGAGTTATGTATAAATTATATCTTTAAATTGGAAGATATCTATGGCTGGGTTATTGTTTAACAATTGATATTGTGTTGATTTTGGTTCAATTTCATTATTTTGTTTTAGGTTAAGACTTTGTATTGAGATTTATTGAATATTTAGTGATTATTCAAGATGGCTTGAATGATTAGAATGTTATATCAATTGCTGGTATTAATTCTGTTTTCCTAATTATTGAATAAAAATTGAGCATTGAGTTTTAGTATTCTTGGTTCTATTTTACTATTCTGATGGCAGTTAGTAGATTGAGATTTTGAAAAATATTTTTGTAACAATTTGAGGTGGTTCAGTTGTTAGATTTAGAGCTTGATTTTAACTCTTAGTTCATTTGTTTAACTCCAATATCTATTTGAGTGATGATTGTCTACGCTATTAAACTGGAGGGCTATGTTTATCATTGTTAATTACTTATGTTTTTCTTCTTTTAACATTCACTCACTACCATTTCATATCATTCATTTAAATTTAAAATACCAAAGCAAGTCCTTTACATTTATTCTAATTCATTGCAATTTTAGTGGCAATTGATCAAATTACACCCCATTTTATAGTTTAGGCTGCATTGCATTTAATTACTTAAAAAATTAATTTCATTTTTATTGGTTTCTCAGAGAGAACGACCCAAGGTTGCACTATATGCAATCCTTGGTTAAATTTTGAAGTAACCATAAGGAAACATCGGATTAAAGTTTATTTGAAGCGATGTCGTTGCTAGGGAACCAAGAAATTGGTTCCTAGTAATTAAGTGTCGAGCAACGTTTGATTGGGATTTTTGTGTTAAGCCTCATACTTACATTGGTATTGCATAGCCCATTTCCATTTCCATTTTGCATTTTCTTGACTAGATAAAAGTTTTGGGTTACTCTTTGACTTGGTTGTCGTTTATTGAATTACATTGCTCTTGTTTGCTTAATTATAGCCTACTCAATTGCTTTCTTGAGTGTAGGGGTCCATTCTCCAAGTCAAGTTTTAGGAAATTTGCTCTTTTATGCATTTTGGTGTAGTTTTTGACATTCTTTGATTAATTGTGCATATTACAGGTTTTCACACTTTCATACACTATAAAGTGTATCGTCACTCATACTCATACATTCATACACACATACACTTGCACTTATCAGATTCTTCCATTTTTTTTACTTGAATCTTGTTGTGTAAGTTAGTTTTGCACCTCGTTCTTATTGTTATTGTTTATGCCTAGGAATGATAGGGCTTTACCTCTAAATCCTTTAAATCTTGAACTTGAGAGGTTAGTAAAAAAGATTAGAAGAGAGAGGAGAATAGAGGAGATAAGTCAAGTTCTTGTTGAGAAGGAGCATATTTCACGATAGTCAAGTTTGTCATTTAGTGAACAAGAACCTAGTGAGAGAGTTACCTCTAATGAATACTTGTCTACTAGTGATTTTGAATTAGAGTAAGATACTATGGATGGCGATAATGGTAAAAATAGACATGATGGGCATAATGGGAACAACGGACATAGTGAGAACAACATAGGGAATAATGGTGAGGATAATAGAAGCATGAGGGAGATGAATAATTCCAATGTTGATTATGACCCTTATGACTTTTATACTAATGATGTGAACTTCAAAATTAAAGAAGCATTAATTTTTTCCTTACCTAGATTCCATGGCTTTGCAGGTGATAATCCACATAGGCATTTGAAGACTATGCACATGGTGTGTTCTTCCATGAAACCACCCACTACAAATCTTGAAGATGTATTGAGGAGAGCATTCTACTTCACTTTAGAAGGAAAAGCCAAGGAGTTGCTTTACATACTATATTAGACCCCATTACCGGAGTCTAACTCCTACTTAACTTACCATAACTATTGCTCTGATACCAACCTGTTCGACCCCGTTTTCGGAGTCTAACTCGGATACCATACATGTTGGGCCCACTTGTCGGAGTCCAACTCCTATTCAGAACACATCTATCTTAACCTAACATTTAATCAAAAAGCTCATATACAATAACATCATATTCATATCATCAAAACATAATCCATATTTCATTAATCATCATAAATATAATGTTATACACAAAGCCATAAAGGCATTTTTAATCTACAATACAACCATATCTTATAATCCTAAAATACATAATCGTACTTGAACCAAAAATACTCAAAATCTAACTAAAATTCTTATTCTTACAACATCTAGCTTAACAGTACAAAAATACAACTTCAACCGATGCTTTGATCTTCTATCACTTCATCATAGTCTTTAATCCTCACTTGTAGGGGGACAGGAGGGGATGAGCTTGACAGCTCGTGGGTAACAGGTTTATAATAAACAATAAGCAAAAACTATTTGAAAGCATTTTTCTTGTCATTAAAAATTTTCATGCAAACTTTTCTCAAAATACTTGTCAAATTTCACAACATAGCAATTCATCATGTCAAACGTATCATATGCAATGCACAATCATATGGCTCGAGAGTTCCGTAGAACGAAACGAAAAAACCGAAGTTTATACCATGGAACAAAACGAGCCCGATTTCTCTGGATCTCGTGGCCTAAAGCAGGCAGTCGGGAGAAGGCTCTTATCACGTATGCACGTGAAGAACGAAACGGGTTCCTCTCTTGCCCAAACAAAGCACATAGTTTCATGCTCAAATCATTTCCATGCTCTTTTCATAATTCATGCTCTTTTCATGAAGCAGTAACACAATTCATATGCAGACATGCAACACATTTTCAAAGCATTTAGAAAACAGTTGAAAACATTTTTAACATTCTTGATTTAACGAACACATTTGATGGCTTATGACTTAATTATAAATATGAAACCCACGTTAATTTCCTTGCTTATATCCTTGCTCAAAGTTGTCTTTCCTCTTACTTTTGGGTAGGATTTTTCTTTCCTACAACAAACCAAATTCCCTTCAATCGGAATCCATTTAAGACTAAAATCCATTTCAAAATCTAAATATCTCAACATAATCTTTCCTTCATTCTTCACTGAATGAAAGGGGTCTTTAGCTAAAAAGGAAGATCTTCTCTTCCTCTACCTTTTTCCTTCCTTGAACAGCTCCAAAATCTCTCTTGAGAACTAAGGAAAATTAAACCCTAGCTTATTTCTCTTCTTTCTCTCTCTTTGATTCTCTTCGGATTGCTCTCTTTTTCTTTCTTCTCATTCCCGAATTTGCATCTTCTAGAATGCACGACATTACTTCTTCCTCCAATTATATCCTTAATAATCGAGAAGCGTCCCATTTACCCTTCCATTTATGCCTTATGTCTTTTTATGCTTCAGTGTCTTGTCAACAATATCCTTGAACATTCTAACATAACCCTTTCTTCATTCGGTTCAAACTTTTAAGAGTATTGCCCCAAACATTTTTGGACTGTTCTTATAATGAAACAGTACATCGTACTTACATTTCCTCCATTCATACTCTTCCAACCGATACCTTTACTTTAGTTCAATATATCTTTCTCATATCAATACTTACTGCTATCACATTCTATAGAGGGACAGAAAATGTTAAGAAGCTATTGGGATTAAGAATCGCCTCATTTGGAGGTCGGATAATAAAGTTAAGGCTGAAAGAACATATTGAACTTAACTCGGGACAAATGGCATAACTCTTTGTACAGATGTCAAATCAAAGTGTTCTTTGGATTATTTGAAAGAGGGCTTCAATATCTACAACTTTTATGAAGACTTCAAAGACAAATTCTATCTTCTGAAGGGTCAAAAATGAGACAGAAGATAGGTATAAACGAACAATAGCAGAAGCAAAACACAGAAGAAGATGACGTCACCCAGAGGAAGCTGACGTCATCACAGAAGAAGTTCATGAACAGTAGCACAGAAGGAGTTCACAAATAGAAAGCACAGAAGATGTCTTACAAGGACCATAACTTTTTTCACAGAGATCAGATTCAATGGTTCTTTACATGAGTCGAAAAAGAAAATCAAGATATACGAATGCCACGAAGACATCAAAGGCCAATTGTATCTTCTGAAGGGTCAACAATAGGGCAGAAGATATGAAATGAACAGTAGCACAGACGAAGTTTGTGAATAGTGACACAGAGGATATATTCCAAATGCGATATCTCTCTCTAGAGATATCGGATCAAAGTGTTCTTTATAGGGTTTCAAAGATGATTTCAAGAGTTACAACTCTTATGAAGATCACAAAGGTTAATTCTATCTTCTGAGGGGTCAAAAATGGGACAGAAGATAGGCATTGACAAACAATAGTAGAAGCAAAACACAGACGAAGATGACGTCACCCAAAGGAAGCTGATGTCATCACAGAGGAAGATTGCAAACTATCGTGAACAGTAAGATAGAAGAAGTTCATGAATAGTAACATAGAAGGAGTTCATGAACAGTAATATAGAAGGAGTTCATGAACAGTAACATAGAATGAGTTCATGAATAGTGTCACAGAGGAAGTTCATGAGTCAATGACATAGACGAAGTTCATGATTCAATGACATAGACGAAGTTCATTCGTCTGTGAACAGTAACACAGACGAAGTTCATGAACGCTAACACATAGACGAAGTTCATGAACACTTATACATAGATGAAGTTCATGCGCATTAACACATAGACGAAGTTCATGAACATTTATACATAGACGAAGTTCATGCGCATTAACACATAGACGAAGTTCATGAACACTTACACATAGACGAAGTTCATGAACACTTAGGCAGAAAACAAACAAACCAATACGAAAGAAGATGACGTCACCCAGAGGAAGCTGACATCATTACAGACGAAGCAAATACAGAGGAAGTTTGTTCTCAGAAGGAGTGGATTTACAGAAGAAGATGACGTCACTCAGAGGAAGATGACATCATCACAGACGAATACCTCTTATTCTCTACTCATCCTTTCTTCTACGTTCTATCCTCTATATGATGACGTGTCCTCTGTGTTCTGACGTCATCACAGACGAAAACTTCTAACTTCTACCCATCCTTCCCTCTGTGATCTGACGTCAGCACAGAGGATACTTATACCCTTCATTCCTCCTTGCCTCTGTGTTTTGACGTTATCACAGAGGATATATCCTAACTTCTGAACATCTTCACTTGCAAAAATCCTAACTTTCGACTACGATGTCCAAACATTACAAACTATATATCGTAGAAAAGCTAGAAACATAATCTATAATTCTACGAAGTCAATTTCATCCATTTCAACACAGATCAATCCAGATTTTTTCCCTTATCACACTAATAACAAAATCATCTTTTCTACTTTATTTTCAACTCCATATCATCTTTAAAGATACATCAATAACCGCACATGCGTACATATATTCTTCATCAACTTACTACACAGATTCAACAAATTTTCCTCAGTTCGAAGTCTCTTATCCACTAAAAACACCAAAACACAAATCTGACCTTTTCTACATGTCTCATTTATTGGTTCTAATCTTCTAAGAAGAGTTCGGGGTCCAACATACTACCTCAACATTTCACCACATTGATCTGGGATCAATTGAAAGGAGCATTTTTAGATGAATATTTTCCTGCCTCTAAAACTTTGAGGCTAAAAAAGGAGATAACTAGTGTTATGCAACGAGATAATGAATCCATGCATGAATATTGGACAAGGTCCATCACATTTTTAGCCCATTGTCCACACTAAATATTTCAAAGAATAATCTGGTCAAATCATTATATGAAGGGCTCCTTCCACATCATAAGCCCTCAATTCATGCTACAACAAATGGATCACTTAGAGAATTGAGTCCCAATGCTGCATGGGACCTACTTCAAAAGATGACTACTAATGACCCTCAATCTGGAGACACAAGGAGGGTGTACAATATGTCTTCGATTTCTTCCTAAGATATTCTCACTGAAATTTTTGCTTTAGGAAACCGAGTGGAGAAAAAACTTAATATTTTGGAGAATAATGAGAAGGACAAACAAGTTAATTCAGTGGGTCATTCTCAAGCTATAATAGCCGGTTGTGAGTACTATGGGTCCATGATGCATGCCTCCAATAATTGTGCTAGATATGAAGAAGTTTCTACCTTCCACCAAAATAGGAATGGCCAATATCAAAAGAGGGATCCCTACTCTAGCACTTTTAATCCAAGTTGGAGAGATCACCCAAATTTTAGATGGGGTGGGGATCAAGGCAACACTCAAGGAAATTCTTCCATTCAAATGGTGCCTAATCAAGGGACATCATCTTCTTTTTCTAAGGGTGATGAATTTGCTATGATCATGAAGGGCATTGTCGAGATTAATTCAAGATACGGTCTAAACAAAACAATATAAATTAAATTCTATATAGACTAGCTAAAGGCAAGCGTACCTTGTCGATAAGTAATATAAAACGGTAAGAACCGGATATCATACCCAAGGGATTCCAACATGCAAGACAATTTAATTAAACGATGCAAAATTACTCAGACGATCAAGAATTGATTGATTTGAAAAATAAAATAAAATAAGGGAATCAAGGAAATATTCAAGATGCAAAGTATGAATTAAAAACGACTAGATTTAATCAAATGACAAAAATTGGATAAGGTATCGGATTTCAATTGGATTACACACTAAAACTTGTAATAGTGGATTGATTTAGGAATTACTTCACTTAAGTAAGTCGAACCTAATGTTCATAGGAATTCCATTTTCTTCTAAATCCGAGTTACCTACTTGGTTCATATAATTTGGAATAAAAGACATTTAAGATAAGAAGCCTAAATTTAAGTTCGTTAATCTTAGGTATCCTCACACAAGATCCTAAGGTTGGTCTACACTTTAGTCTCAAGTATGTTGTGCTTGATTAATTTTCTGATAAATTAAATCTCATTGGTTATGACATTCAATCATCTAAGGCCTTAATCTAGGTAATCAAACTAAATTAGAACTGAATATACATTTAATTAAGTAAAAAACCAATATCACAAAAATTTTCCTAATCTAATATCAATCCTAACCCTAATCGAAAAAAAAATTACTCACATATATTCATCAATGCAATGGTCATAATATATAATTGCATTGGTTAAATCCACAAAAATTAAGACAAATAAGGAATAAAAACAAATTCAATTCCAGCAGCCACGGTTTGAAAAATGTGTTGGCCAACGTTAGCTCGCTGTCTTCATTCCTGCTCTCTCGCCGCCACTAGCTTTAACTTTTTTTTATGCAAGCTCAGATTGTCACTATTCATAGATGGGAAAATTAAATGTGAAGGTTTTTGGTCCACCTTCCTGTTCACGCAGCTCTTCTCTTACGCTCGCAGCTCTTCTCCAAGCCGCAGCCACCAAGCCGTCCGTAGCCCCCTTATCACTGCGCCAAAACTCCAGCACTGTTCTATTGATGGGACAATTTAAAGTGGGGGTTTTTAGTCTACCCTACTGTTCATCCCTTCTTCTCTCATCCATTCTCCATATTAAATGTCCCTCTAGGCCTCTTCTTCACGCCTTCGTCGCCAGTTTCATTATTTTATTCCTCTACCGCCATAAGCTGCTCATGCACACAACACTTAGGCTCTGTTTGGTTGAGGGATTGAGGATGTAATGGAATAGAACGTAACACACTTCTATCATTTGGAAGGAAGTTTTATAATGGAATGGAATAGAATGGGATGGAAGCGGAGGGTTTCATGTTACGTTCCATTCCATCATAAACAGTGAAAATAAGAAACCTCCGATTTGGAGAGTTTAGGATGGAATGTAAACTAATAAATACAAACTATCTAATATACCCTTAATAATTTTTTGTAATACCAACTGTGACTAAGTCATAATATTATATTAAATAGAATAGAATAATATTTAACATAATAAATTTTATTAAATAATTAATAATCTTAATTTTATATTATAAATAATAAATTATATTTAATTAATAATAAAATAAAAAATTTTAATTAATGAAAATATAAAAAAATATATAAAAAATTATTCTTTAATTGTTTGTATATATTTCTATATAAATAAAAATAAAAATAAATTATTTTTAAATATAAATCACATAGAATAGAATAAAATAAAATATATTAAATAATTAATAATAGTATTTTTATATAATTAATAATAAATTTTATATAATTAATAATAAAATAAAAATTAATAAAATTTTGATTAATGAAAAATAAAAATATATTAAAATTATTCTTTAATTGTTTGTATATATTTTATATAATTAAATAAAAATATAAATAAATATTTTTATTTATAAATCACATAGAATATAATAAAATAAAATTTAATAAAATGAAATTTATTAATAATTAATAATACGATTTTATATAATTAATAATAAATTGTATATAATTAATAATACAATAAAAATTAATAAAATTTTATTATTAATGAAAAATAGAGAATATATAAAAATTATTCTTTAATTTTTTGTATATTTTCTATATAAATAAAAATATAAATAAATTATTTTTATATATAAATCACATGGAATTGAATAAAGTAAAATAAATAAAATAATTAATAATATTTTTTCATAATTAATAATTAATTGTATATAATTAATAATAAATTTCAATAAAATTTTTATTAATGAAAAAGAAAAATATAAACAATTATTATTTAATTATTTGTATTTATTTCTATATAAATAAATTATTTTTAAATATAAATCACAGAGAATAGAATAGAATAAATTTAATTTAATATAATTTTTTTAAATAATTAATCATAATATTTTTAAATAATTAATAATAAATTGTATATAATTAATAATAAAATAATAAACCCCCTGTAATAATCATTTAAATAGAAGGGGTATAATAGTCTTTTATTATATATTACATTCCATTCAATCCATCTTCCAAATAATATTTCACTACATTACATTATGAAATCTTCCATCCCTCTCAAACAACGTTTCACTGTAGTATATTCCATTTCATTATAAACTGTTCCATTTCGTTCTGTTTCGTTCCATTCCATTCCATTAATTAACATCCAACCAAATAGGCCCTTATTGTCTTCGTTTGTTCTCTATGCTACCAGCTGCTCACGCACACTCACACCCCTCTTTTCTCTACTGCCGCCACTTATATTCTTTTATCTCATTGTCTTGAACGTTCCTCCAGCTTAATGTGACAATTATCATTTTTAGTTTCTGGTCCACACTTCTACGTTGTCGTTTTTGTTTTTATTCTCCCAGCCATGCACTATGTCGTATTCCTCTTCATGTTGTTGTTTCTTCTCTTCTTATTCTAAACCCGCAAGCCTCCTTCTTTTTCACTCTCTTTTCCTTGCCAAAACGTTAACATTTTTGGTCCTTGCTTCCTTTGAGAGCTTTTCTTGCTTTAGGCTTTTAAAGGTCCCAAATCTAATTTGTGCCTAGAATTAAAACAAATAACTCTTAATTAGTGCAATTTAAACATTAAATGGACAGGAGTTTAGCAATTTTTGTATCCAAAATCAATATAAAATACCCATTAACAATACTCCTATACTTGAATTATTGCAACTTACTTAGATCACAACCTCCATATTCTGTTATTTCATTTTCAACGAAAATCAAGTGTTTGTAATCCCTTAAACTTCGACAAACTCAAGTATCAAGCTGCTATATATGTCATAATCTTTTCATCAATACACATAAACAAAATCAAAGGTAGATAACTTTGATCAAAAGCAAGCATAAAATTAAAATGGACTCCTCACGATATTCACTCATGTCACTCAAGTGTATAAGGGTTGTGTTTCACTCAAAACTTCCTCTAAGAGATTACATTGCCATAGGCTTGCAAATTCACTTATTTTCCACTACATAGAATACATGTCATCATGGATCAAAAAGGCTTTTACTAAGGGTTGTAATGGAGCTTAGGTTAAGGTAAAGTAAAAAGGGCAAAGGCTACTCACAAGCATTCACAAAGCACTAAGTAACGTGGGACAATTAAAAAGAAATTCTGAGGTGTGCAAATAGAAACACGGGATTACAACTAGTCATCACTATCCAATGCTACAGTTTGATCTCTCTTTTTTTCTTTTTCTTTTCTCTTTTCTTGTTTTTTTTGTTTTTTGTTTTTTGTTGGTAACAATAAACATAAAAGAAGATAGTAGTAGCACAAATCATCAACAACTGAGTAAATGTACCTCTAAAATATCTCAGAATAGCATATACAACAAAAGTCCCTAAGTTAAAGACATCAAATACTTAGTACTTCATTCAACTTGTGAAAGGTCAGGCTAAAAGATTTTTAGGTTTTAATGCAATGTGATTAATACGAAATCAAACAAGGTCAAAGGCTCAAAAGGGGTAACAAGGAAAAAATGACTTGGTGGGTCAGTTAAGCTAAAGGTTAATAACAAAGAAGGCCTTTATCATGACCATAAAGCATGTAACTAGAAGTATCAAACAGGTTCAGAGCAAGTTCTGAAGGTAATCCATATAGGGAAGCATCACATACAACAAAGAAAATAAATGACTATGAGATGTAGTCATATTGTTTAAGACTTCACATATGCTTAAATGAAAATCCATCAAACTCTATACATTGCCTCATCACTCAATACCATTATTGACTAAGTTTATGCAATCAACTACTTCAATCAATCCACATGGTTCACTATCCTCTCAAGCTGCCTAATCTAAATTTACGCATACAACTCAATTCTCCTTCCAACTACTTTGACAGAATCGTATGGTCAAATTCATAAAAAATGGGACCCAAGTTAGCTATCAAAAGAGTCACAACCATTCAAGTGTGTATCTCCCAAAATCAACATCAATATCATAAACGTCAGCATGCACATAATCTCAATCCCCCCCACTTAATATGAACATTGTCTTTAATGTTCAAGTAGTCAACAATCAAACACAAATAGGAGAAAGAGGCAGAAGAAACTTCCCTGAAAAAGAATTGGCCAAGAACTCTTTGTCACCAACCATGCAAGCCCTAAAGAAAACTCAAAACAACTCAAAGAAATGCATTAAACTAGAAAGAAACGTAAAGGAAACAATGAGAAAAGAAAAGAAAGAAAACTACAGTCCTACTGAAAAGCATGCACTGCGATCAAGGAGGCGAAGTGTCATGAAGAGACAATCGCTCCTCAGAATTATCCACAAACCTAGGCATATACAATTTAGCTCGTTGTCCATTTACCTTGAAGGGTTTTTCATTTTCTAGTTTTACCTCAAGTACCCCAAAAGGAAGGACTTGGATCACCTTGAATGGACCATAGCACCTTAACTTAAGCTTCCCTGGAAAAAGACAAAGACGGGAGTTGTATATTAATACCTGGTCGCCTACCTTAAAGTCTCGGTGAAAGATCTTTTTGTCATGCCACTTCTTTACACGTTCCTTATACAACTTTGAATTATTATAAGCATCCAAATAGAACTTTTCAAGCTCGTGAAGTTGCATAAGTCTCTTAGTACCTGCAGAAGACAAATCAAAGTTAAGAAATTTGGTAGCCCAGTATGCATGATGCTCTAACTCAACTGGAAGATGACAAGACTTGCCATACATTATCCTGAATGGTGACATGCCTATGGGTGCCTTAAATGTGGTCCTATATGCCTAAAATGCATCATCTAGCTTTAAAGACCAGTCCTGCCTAGAAGCATTAACAATTTTCTCTAGTATGTTCTTTAATTCCCTGTTTGAGACTTTAACTTGCCCACTAGTTTGTGGGTGGTATGAAGTAGCAACCTTATGGGTCACCCCATACTTAGCTAATAATGAATCAAAAAGTTTGTCTCAAAAATGCGACCTCATCACTAATGATAGCCCTAGGTGTGCCAAAATGTGTAAAAATATTCTTCTTAAAAAACTTAACAACACCTCTAGACTCATTTGTGAGCAATACCTCTGCTTCCACCCACTTGCTAACATAATCAACAGCAACCAATATATATTGATTGGAGAAAGACTTAGGGAATGGTCCCATGAAGTCTATGCCACAAACATCAAAAACCTCGCAAACAAGAATGTTAGTCAATGGCATGTCATGTCTCCTACTAATGTTCCCGACCCTTTGACACCTATCATAAGATTTGACAAATACAAATGCATCCCTAAATAAGGTGGGCTAATAGAAACCACACTCTAAACTCTTATGAGCTGTTCTAGATGCACCATAATGTCCCCCAGCCTCTCTAGAATGACAATGATATAACACAAAGGACATTTCCTCTTCAGGAATGTAGCACCTAACAATACCATCCACACAAATCTTGTAAAGCAAAGGATCATCCCAAAGATAATATCTTACCTCAGACTAATTTTTTTTTCTTTTAAGCATAGGAAAAATCAGGGGGATAGATATTACCAACAAGGTAGTTTACATAGTCTACAAACCAAGGAGTGACCGTCATAACCATCAGATGCTCATAAGGAAAAATCTCCTGAATGTCCTTCTTTTTTGTACTCTCCATGGAAACTTCATTTAATCTTGACAAGTGATCAGATACAAAATTCTTGGCTCCCTTCTTATCCCTCAGCTCAATGTCAAACTCCTGCAAAAGTAACACCTATCGAAATAGTCTTGGTTTAGCATCGGGTTTTGTCATCAAGTATTTCAAGGTTGCATGGTCAGTATACACAATCACTTTAGACAAAACCAAACATGAGTGAAACTTGTCAAAAGCGAACACAACTGAAAACATTTTTTTTCGTGGTGGTGTAATGGCATTGTGCACTGTTCAGTGTCCTACTTGCATAAAAAATGGGATGAAAGGTCTTACCTCATCTTTGGCCTAAAACAACACCCACTGTATAATCACTTGCATCACACATTAATTCAAAAGGAAGAGACCAGTCAGGAGATATAAGAATAGGCGCAGTCACAAACATATCTTTTAACAATTGAAAAGATGTCAAATATTTATCGTCAAAAGCAAACACAACATCTTTTTCAAGTAACTCGATCAAAGGTCTAGCAATCTTAGAAAAATCCTTAATGAACCTACAGTAAAAACCAGCATGGCCTAAAAAACTTCTAATGGATCTAATATTGTTTGGTGGTGGAAGTTTCTTAATGACATCGATTTTTGCTAGGTCTACCTCTATACCCTTGCTAGAAATCTTGTGACCTAAAACAATACACTCCTGTACTATGAAATAACATTTTTCCAATTAAGCACTAAATGGGTCTTTTCACACCTAATCAAGATTTTCTCTAAGTTATCCAAACACGCATTAAATGAAGTACCAAACACAGAGAAGTCATCCATGAAAATTTCAATGCAAGAATCAAGCATGTCAGAAAAATAACCATCATGCATCTTTGAAATGTAGCCGGAGCATTACACAACCCAAATGACATGCGTCTATATGCAAATGTACTATAAGGACATGTAAAAGTTGTTTTCTCCTGATCTTTCGGGGCTACTGAAATCTATAAATATCCACTATATCCCTCTAAGGCATAATAAAAGCCATGTCCAGCTAATTTCTCGATCATCTGATCAATTAAAGGTAAAGGAAAATGATCTTTCCTGGTGGCATCATTCAACTTCCTGTAATCTATGCACATTCTCCACCCAGTTTGTAACACCTCATTATCGTAGGGTACGCTCCAGGACGCCTGTAAGTCATTCCGATACATATCCTATGATAAGGGAGCATTACGTACGATCACTACAATACTCCACATGGCATCACATCAATTTGAATAATTAAAGCAGTAATTGTAAATCACAAGATTTTTAAAACCAAATTCTTCCTCTTTTCATTGCTCAAACTCAAAATTTTATACATCATCAAACTGTAAGTCTGTATATACAAGAACCCTAATACAGATACTATGAAAGAGCAAGAAATACATCAACTATCTAGGTCGTCCCAAAATCTAGAAATCCCAGCTGATCGACCTGTGTGCCATGAACTCTCTCGCCAATCTGCTCCACACAGTCAGAGAAGTCCCTCTGGAGCTAGGAGTCTACTCTCTCGGTCCTAAAAAATATGTTGTAATTTTGGGTGAGTTTGCGAACTCAGTGAGGAAACCATCATCGATGGTCCACTCAATTCATGCAACACTTTGAGCATAATACATTTATCCATACACCAAACATATCACAACTATTTCATAAGTTCACAGAACCAGCAGTATCACACATAAATATAAGGTCTTAAGCCTTTCACTCATTAGTATAAGGCTTTAAGCCTTTCATAGAATCAAACACATTACACAAATGAAAATGGAATGCTTATGTGACACTTTCCAATTTGTTACGTTGTTATGACCGAGCGCCTAAAACTGTCCCAAAATTGGGCGCATTAATCGTTGAGGCATAGGCTCTGAAACACTGTGGGAGCTCGAGGCTCCAAATAAATCGTTGAGCTTAAAAGCTCTGAGCGGTGGCTGCTCTGGTCACAACTATCATTAA
>JANQBM010000007.1:23217024-23238190 GCA_025594535.1 Erythroxylum domingense | reverse complement strand
CTACAGCATACAAGTGAAGGATAGAGGTCGGGATCAGTTCGCGTCTGCATTAGTGTTTTCTTATTTCTGTATAAAATTATGTATTATGAACATTTGTACAAATGATTCTGTCATTTATAAAGTCAAACTGACTTAAGTGCTTTGTATTTGTGGAAGGGCCCGATTGATTATTGAAAATTTGAAAATTGAAAATGATGATGAACGAATGTGGGGCCAAATTGAGTATGTATTCCGCATGGATTGTTTGAAAAAAAAATTATACCGATTTTTGAATGATTGAGAGCATTAGCACGTCACCCTCGCGGGTCACGGACTCGGATATCACCATCGATGTCAAGTTCGGGTCTTGCGGGAGTGGGGTGCTACATTAAGGCCATAGTGATGGCATGGATCCATGTGGAATAGTTATCACCATTTAATTGTTGAGTAATTAACATGATTCTTAGGTTACCATAATAAAGTTTGTAATATGGTGATGAATCAGGTTATCTAGTAAACATAGCTTTGTTAGGAGTAGAAGAGTTGGTAAAGGTAGTGACCTTCATTTGTGAATAAAAATATCAGTGCTCTAATACCATATTATGAAAGGGAATTGTTCTATTTTTCTTATTCAAAGTAAGAGAATATATAGAAAATATACAATGATTATTTATAACAACTAGGAGAAAATGGAGCCTAAAATTAAAAGGAAAACATAAAAGGCAAATATATAATTAATGACATATACAAATATGTACAACTGATATTGTATCAAATATTTAGCATTTGATGTAAAAAAAATAGTGGTTTATTTTATGATTATTTGGAATTTTTTATTATAACCATTATAAAGAATAATTTAATATAATTATGATATAAATTCTACATCAATAATGTGAATTATTATATAAAATTCTAATGAATAGAAAATACAACTGATTCGACTGATTCAATTGTGAATACCTTGAACCATTTAATTTTCAGTTTTGTTTTCAAATTTTCAGCTTGATTTTCTTTAATAATCCTTATTGTTAAAAACTAGTTAGTTTTTTAATTAATTAGTGAGTTTTCTAAAACTAACAAATTGTTATAAATAAATAAATAAATTCATTTATTATTCTCCTTTTTCAATTAAACTTTAAATTTTTTGATGAGTAAGAATAGTAATCCTTCAATTATATTTTAAATTCTTTTATTTTATTTAATCTTTAACTGATTTTATGAAAGTATAATACTAGCTGAATGTTTTAAAGCTTAAAACTCTTGTCTTGTCGATTTAACTTCCAATCCAATTTTTAAATCTTTGCAAAATCCTAGTTTATTCACGTATATGTTTTAGCTCATATATCATACTAGATAAATTTAGGTTAGCTAAATTATGATATAAAATACTTTAAAAACATAAATAATGTACAATACTCTTTTTGATTAATGTTCAAGTGATTGAGAAATAGATCAATATAAACCGAACAATTTAATGAAGAACTGAACAATCTAAGTGACATATTGGTTGACCAATATGCACCTATTGAATACTATGTGTTGAATGCATATTGGTCAACCATTATAACCTAATGATCAACTAATGTGTTGACACTAGTTGTCGATTAACCATTATGACCTAATGATCGACTAATGTGTAGGAACTAGTTGTCCTAATAACTAGTTTTTAGCTCTATAAGTTAGTGACTATCAAGGTGTTCAATTACCACCTCCCACACCATCACCACCTCCATCTTCTTAGGATTCAAGTCTAACCCAAAATTTTTAAATTCTAATTTGTTTTGTGTTTATTTTCTGTTATTTTTATTTTTACTTTTATCGTTAATTTTATCTGTTCTTTGTTATTTTAATTTATGTTTTCACATTTCGTTTATGTATTTGTCGTGTGTGTTTCCTTCTGACATTGAGGACAATGTGTTGTTCAAGTGTGGAGAGGAATTCTGTGTTTTTCTTTTGTACGTGAATTTTGCATACTGTATGATAGTATTACGTTGAATAGTGTGAAGTGTGTGAATGTGTCAATGGCTTAGATTAAGTGAATTTTTTTAATTTTGGACATAGTCTATTAAGTTGTGAACAATCATTAGCCTGTGAAATTAGTGAATTAGGGGACCTTTGGATAAATATACAGCGTAATTAGGACTTAGTGTAAATTTAGCACCCTATATATTGTCACATTCATTGTTAATTTTAGGCCTTTTAGCTAGGTAGCTTAACTAGTATTTTCTCATAGAAACAAATAGTTTAAAACAACAAGGTAGGTAATAAAAAAAGTGTTTAATAAGTGTTCAATAATCACTTTTCCGCTGGCCTTTTAGCTAGTAGCTAGTTAAAAACGTGATATACCTAAGTAACCAGATCGGCATGCATCACAATGTGTGCCTTCGCATAAAAAGGCTATAATGATTGTTTAAACTAAGTTGCTAATAAATGACTTTGTTTAGTAACTGGATCGATATTCATCACAAATATTTGCCTCCGAGTAATAGGCTAAGTCCTGGGTTAAAAAAATAAATAAAAATAAAAATTGTGTGCTTAAGTAAAAACCTACATGACTTGGAAAAGGCTTGAAGTTTCATATAACTATACCTAGGAACAGTTACCGAGTCTGAGGGACTAAAAAAATATTAATAAGTGTGCAAATTTGAAATGGGTAAATAGGTTAATACTTGGTCTTGAGTTAGTTGTATATTTAGTTCAAAGCCCTCAGCACATATTTTGTATGTTAATGATTTGAAATAATTCGAATGGGTGTGTCCAAGATTAAATTTAGTTCACGAAGATTAGAGCCATTGTCACATTATTTCGTGGTGTGTTTGTTTTGTTAGGTGTTGTTGTTTTTTTTGCTTGAGGACAAGAAAGCGTTTAAGTGTGGGGATGTTGATAGTTATGATTTGCATTGAGTTTTAGGGTTTGATTTGTTAAGTAATTAGTGTTATTTTGAGTGTTTAGTGTTTATTTAGGTTTCAATTGTGTTAGTTTATGTGTTTAATTTTTTTATGGGTTAGTATGAATCTTTGAGCTTAATTTGCATATTTTTGAGGTACCTTGATGTGTGTGCTAGGGTAAATAGGGAAGAACGTGAAGATTTAAAGAGTTTCAGGCTAAAAGACATAGGTCACGATCGTGCACATTGGCCACGATCACTTTAGAAGAGGAAGAGTCAGCAGCAGCCAGGCCATGATCGTGTACCAAGGGCCACGATCCTGAAAAAGAGCGTCAAGTCAGGCCATGATCGTGCACTTCAGGCCACGATCATCACACAAAGGTTAAAGTGTCAGCCACGATTGTGGCAGTTAAAGCCATGATGATGCCCTGCATAGGGTTGACACAAAAACTCAAATTTTTGATGATTTTTCAAACCGATTCGACACTGAGTTTAACCCAGAGCTGCTACAGAATAAATTGAACAATAGCTAGTAGCCACCAACAGTTTTTAGAAAGCCAAGAGAGTTATGTAAAAAGGAAGATTATGTAAAAATATGACAGAGACCTAGAGAAAGATCAAGCGATTGATGAAGGAGATAAAGGAAGAAAGGCACAGAGATACGTTAGACGTGACATACTTCTTAGAATAGGCAGTTTCTCACAGTTGCTACCTCCGAGACCCATTATGACAGTATTTTCTAGTTTTATTTCAATTTCATTGATGGATGAGATTTGGATATTGATTAGGAATATTGTCGTTGAGTGTTGATCTTTTGTCTAAATTCACCTTCGGGTTTTTTGTTCTTGAGATTAATAAAATTTATTTAATTGTGTTTTATTTGATTTATTTATGATTCAAATTTGATTCTTCATAACTTGGAAAAAAACTAAAAGGGTGAGATAGGTGAAAATCATGGATTTAGGCTAACGAGAGTTAGGTAAATCGATAGGTAGAGAGTTGAATCAAACTGGTAGAGTCATGTAATGAGAGATTGAACATAGATTCTTGGTAAGTTAATAGATAACTTTAAAATTAATTTAGGTTTTGGACCAATTACGGATCGAGAGATCACAATTTTCATAATTTGAATTAGGGATTATTAATTAGGGTTAAGAATTATAACTCGAGAGAGAGTAGTTCACCATGAGACTGTCTAGGCCTTTTGAGTCGAAAATTACATAATTGGGTATATTTTCTTTAGTTTCGAATTAATTCCCCCTTTCTCTCAATTGGTCATTTCTAGGTTGAGTTTCGGATTATTTTTTTGAGCTGGCTATTTTGTTCATTCTTTTGGTGCTTTAATTTCTCATATTTGATTCTTGATTAATTTTAATTTTTACAGTAGTTGTTTAATTAGGCATCGCGAACATAGCTACTGTTAGATTTTAGGACTAGTTTCCTTCCTCGTGGGATCAACACCTTAGGTACTACGTGAACGACCTGTGCGCTTGCAAAAATTATCAAGGTTAAAAATCGTAAACTTAGTGCGTGTAACCTTGAGCAAACACAAACAAAACAGGGGTTTGTAGTTAATTAACTAAATTTAACAAGGAAACAAAATAAATAAACTAAATATTAAGTGGGAAATTCAATGGTACTTCACTCTGATTCAAGGGAAATATATTATCTAATTGTAACATTAGTCATTTATCTAAAAAGAATAATTTTCATAATTCAAGCAATTTGTCCATAATATAAATTGATAAATTACCTATTTGCTACTTATAACAATCCTTCATGACAATTACAAATCATTTAATTCGTGAATAACTATAGAATAATCAATATTAAATTAATTTATCATATCAATCAATATCGATATTACACATATTACTTTTTCTTGCACTAAAAAATGAAGAAAAGATGAAAGATTATGAGAAAATTACAAAGAAAAGAAAATAGAATAATAGAGAAGATGTTAGATGTGTTTTTCCCTTTTATTCTTACTTAAAACCTAGCCCACTACTATCTTGTAAAGATTCATGTTTAAAACAAATCCAAATCCAAATCCATATCCCCATATAATAGGGATGAAAATAAGTTTCCTAATTGAATTTAAAATGTTAGAGTGAATCTAGCATTAGGCATGATCTCGCATTATCCACTACAGTAATTTGTCCACTTTTTTTTCCAAAATTCTAGATTTTGACCAATAATGCTCCAATTTGATGCAATCTCCACTTTTAATCTCTTAAAACAAAAACAAATATTAATTTTCCTATTTAAGCACCAAAATGTAGCCAAAATAAAAAGAGATATTTCTAATTAACGTAACCAAATAACATCTTACCAAATTCGTCCGCATTGGATTTATACTTGTCCTCAAGCATCTAACAACCTCTCATCTTCTTTAATGTTATCCGAACATATCCCAAAAGCTAATTTGTGTTAAATGTTAAGGTAAAATTATAATTGAGAGAACAAGCACTCATAGGACACATTGCTATAATAAAAAAATAACATTTCATCAGTTCCATTAAAATCAAATGGGACAAGACTTAACACCTATTTATATATTTCACTCTATACATTCAAAGTATTTAAGGTTCATTAAGTTCTCAATTCAAAGCATAACGAGTAATTTACAAAATCATGACCATGAATCATATCTCCACCACTTAAAAAAAATGAACCTAATGCATAAATCAAAGGGACTTGATAAGGGTTGCAATGTGGCTTAGGTAAGGTATGACAAAACGAAAATTTTAAGGTTCAATAAATTGAAAAAAATAATACAAATTTATGCACACAAGTTTTAATTCAATTTAGTCCAAAAATTACTTAGTTCAAATAACATCTTTTTTAATCACCTTATCATTTTTCTTTTTCTTTTCTTTTCTTTTTTATTTTTAAAATGAAAACATTAAAGAGGATATTTATCTTTTTTTATACATATCCCCAATTCCTAAAAAAAACAAAGCAACTTAAATAAACTAATTTACTTTTCGTGGAAATAGTCAAAGTTATATGCAAAATAGATTAATACAATTTCTTCAATTTAGAAGCTTAAAGTTATTAAGGACATAAAAAAAAGAGGGGTAAATTTGGCTTGTAACAAGGTTAGTATTAAGAAAAGAAAGGTTAAGGCTCATATTGGTTTTCTAGGTATAAAAAGTAAGGTAGACTTGTTTAGTTAAATTGGTTATCCTTATTGTCCTTATCTTACTTATGCACAAATTCGTAAAAATCTAGTCTCACATGTATTCAAAAGCAAGTTTTAGTATAAATAAGTGAGGGAACTTTTTAAACAACAATAAGAAAATTATAAGGCTATTATGAGGAATAATTAATATATGAATCATAGTATTCATGATTTGAGGCACAAATCACTAAGTTCATCTACTATATACTCCCACTCCCCCAATACCTAAATCATATATTGTCCATAATGTATATGCAAGGTGCTGACAAGCCATAAAAATAATCAACATTTAATTAAGCATATAGTTGATGGTTGTGAGCATCTAAAAATGAGATATGCTATGGTGTCGATGGATATAGAGGTATCCCCCTCATTACTTAGAGAAGAGAATCCAAATTCTTCTCTAGTTAAAAAATTTTACGTTCCAGCTTCTCTAACTAAAAACTATGTTTATGTCGCATTGGTGGAGCCAGAAGAGATGGAGGTGGTGGAACATCATGATCCTCTTGTTATGATGATGGTGAATTTCTCTGAGGAGATCATGTGGTATATAATAAAATATTCTCCTTTATTACTAAAGTAACCTCATCTTGCTTAAACAAGCCATGTCCAATAGTGTCATCTCCCATGCTATGTGTATTTCAATATTAGTCATCTCAAACAACTTGAGATTAATAACTAGATGAGTATTAAGGCAACCAAGACATGAACTCTCATTAGAAGATAACTTTTTGGAACTATGTAGCCAACCAAGCACCCAAATTAACGTATACTTTGTGTACCATGCACCAAATAAAAAAAAACTCAACTTTAGTGCAAGTGCTTATTGTGTCCTTCCTTTCAAAATAATTACAAGCCAAGAAACACTACATATAAATTCATTCAAGCTCATTAAGATCACTACCTTTAGATTTACTTAGATGATAAACCAACAAGTTAGAAGAGACATTGATATCCACATTCTAGAAGAATTAAAAGCACCATAATTCACTACAGATTCTTTGTATTGAGTCGAATTAGCATATTCCTTATCTATCAACCTTAAGGTCAAATTAAATTTAGTGATGCTCTGTTTAAATTTGATACCTATTAATCTGTACTATAGAATATTGAGACTATATAAAGTAATATTATCCGGTTTATCAAATTTGAAGGTAGTATAAAACTATCTAGTTAAGTCAATAAATATCGGACAACAAATTAGCACAAAATATATCTAACTCGTGTCAATATGCAAATCATCAAATTTTTCTTTGATATGCAATTCTTCTAAAGTAGGATAATGCATATACTTACTCGCATTAATATATTAGGCTTTGAAAGCATCATACCATTATTTTTCTTCTTTAGAGTTAAAAGTGAGATATCTATAAATGTCCAGCTCAGTTGGTGGCAAGATAGATGTGTTTTTATCTATTACAGCGTGCGTCCTATGGGTACTTGTCGTAGGTCCAGTATTAGATTAATTTTGTCTAGTTAAATATATCGTAATCTTTCCTTTCGCTATTGTCTAATTAATATTTTTTGAACGTCCCATAATTATGACAATTATAAACAAGAAAATTAATTCTAAAAATAACTATCATTAAGTGAAAGAAATTGTTTTTATGTAACCCGTTTTTATAGAGGTTAGTGGGTAGGTCTATTATTATAGACGTTTGTTAGATTTTCTCTAACATTTAGTGTGTACATATATATCTGACTACGAAAATTTTAACCTGACGCACGCACGTATGCACGCCCACAAATAGAGTTTATGCAAGTCCAAAACATCTGTAGCATTTTAATTTTTAGGTGGCAATATTTCTTTATCTTAGGACGTCAGTTGCCAAAGAGAAAAGAAAGCAGAGAAGTTCAAGAGAAAGAAAGAGAGACAGAGAAAGAAGATAACACATAGGAGAGAGAAAAAAGTTACTTTAATTTTTTATTTTAACCTCAGTTACCACATAAGATACACATATGACAAGTAATCAGAAATTTATCAAATATATTTTTTATAAAAAGAAGTTAAGGACTAATTCAAATTAAACCTTTATAAAATATTAAAAATTTTCAAAACATATCAAAATATTTGAATTTAAATTTAATTTTGAAAAACATATTAAATTCTAATTTTATCGTTTTGTTGAATGTTAAAACCTATAACTTTTTTCAATGTGATTGAATAATCTAACTTCAGAAGAAAACACCACCCATATTAAATTCTAATTTTATCGTTTTGTTGAATGTTAAAACCTATAACTTTTTTCAAAGTGATTGAATAATCTAACTTTAGAAGAAAAAACTAGGTTTTTTATCCGGGTAGCTTGCCCTTTCAGGCAGATCAATGCCAATTGGCAAACTCATTCAGGAAACCGAAGCTGCATTTCAAAGTTGTTGAAAATAGACAGATTCCGTCCATAGATTTATCGAAAACAAAAGCAATCAGATCACATCACTTTATCGCATTGTCTTTATTATACTCTGTGAGTTTTTGACTTTTTGTCCAAAAGCTGAAGTAGAGAGACGCGACTTGCCAAATTTTCAGGGGGGCAGGTTTCCGGTGGTGGGATCCAGGTTGATGGTGAACAGCTGATGATTTCCAATCACGTGTTCAAATTTGACGGTTAGGGGTCGTATTAACACCTACCATGCGGGTGTTGATCAAATGATACCTCGGATTAACTGCGAGATTGGAAGAAAATAATAGGTTGACGTTATGATTGCAAGCCCTAATACTCGTGACAGATAGGCAAATTTTGCTTCTAATAATACCTCCTCTATATTTTTTACAATTTATAATTATGTATTAATTGATATTCACAACATCATCTCACTACAAGAAATACACAGAATCCGCGACGTTTTTTTGGATAAAACATTGCATATTGTGAAGACTTTTCGCGATGTTTTAAAAACGTCGCGAAAAGTCTGAATTTTCTGCAATGTTTTATGTAAACGTCACGGATTTGTGAAACTTTTTATGACGTTTTTTCAATAAACTATCATGAAAGAGAAACCGTGACGTTTTATTGAAAAAAACGTCGCTGTTGGCTTCAGGAGCAACACAACATTGTTTGGTTTAAAACCAAATGACATCGTTTTGGTTTTCTTAAAACCTCCACCCGAGTCTCCTTCCCCCCCACCCAACTTGCACGTTGTATCCTTCGGTTTGATCTGCTCTGTTGTCCATTGCGTCTCCGACCATTGTCGTCGTCTTCTTTGGTGTATTTCGTCAAGGTATTTTCTTCTTCTCTCTATCTTTTCGATTCATGTGTGGTATGAGGAAGACGGATGTTTTCCCTCCCAATACTTTTAATACTTCAGATGTTTTTTATGTTGTTTGATTGAAGATTGAACTACATTTTAGACCATAATTTCATATGGAAGTATTTGAGGGGTTTTCTTAGAGATGGGATCAAATGAGATAAGTTTCGAGCTGCCCTGTCTATATTTAGAACACTCGGCCAAATATTGTTAGTACACATTATCTCCCTTCTCTAGCAAAACTATGTCTTCTAAATATGTACGTAATGTAGGCAAAATGGGTTTTAGCCGAACATTAATAGAAGTTCAGTTATTGTTTATGTTTTATGTTTACTTAATCTCTAGCCTAAAGCGTCTCCAAATAAGATGAATAGAAAGTGTTTGTGAAAATGTTCCAAAGGTAAATGGTTGATTACTTACCCAAATTTAGTTGCAATGTATTTATAGAAACATCCTACTACACATATATTTTGTCACATTAAATTTTCTAATTCTCAAAGTACGAAAATCAAACAATACATCATACGTTGGATATAACATTTTAGTGAACCAAAAGTGTTTTGATTGACCTATTTGAGAGGAATTCACAAAAAATAAATTGAAGGACTATGTTGTGATACAATAGGATTAAAAGTCAATTTCTAACCTCAAATTAACCTGTATTTTTTTGATGTTTTGATACAGTGGATTCAGTTCTGATTTTTTAATGTTCCAACATAATTTTAGCTTATTTTAAGTTCCAAAGACATGATAAATGACAACTCACGTGTTGGGTTATTAAAGGGATTTATGTAGAATACAGTCTTTGAAGTTTAATAAGATGAAACTAGTAACTTATATGTTGTTTTAGTGTACAAATTCTAGATCTGATTTATTGGGTTGTATGATCACAATTTTCTAATTTAAGGGGCTAAATTATGGTAAATAAAATGGTTACAAGTTGTGCATATGTTTGACCTAAATTAGACATCAAATTATAGCATGTCCTTTAAAAATATCTAACTTGATTGTTCATAAGACTTCTTCATATATTTCATGAATACATCATGAATAATTATCAGAACACTAGCTATCTCATTTAAGAGATGATAGAAAAACCTATAAGGAAAGGATCTATAAACTCTTAAATAAGATAAATGAACTTAAGTCTATTTTTTTCAAATTAGAATGTTAAGCACCTAGTTCACTTGCCTAAGTGGTTAACTAAATCTTTAAAAAAAATTTAGAATTAGGGAAAGATGGGGCTTTGGTTGTGGACTTGAAATATCAAAACTTACCTAGAAATTCATAAAATGAAATTTTATCTTAATTTAAAAGTGAAAACATGTAGATGAGTGCATAAAAGTTTATACTTTTACCTAAGGATTAAAATAAAATGATATGGATGAATGCTCATAAGTTTATGATTTTACCTAAATTAAAAATATATTTATATTTTAACTAAGGTTTGAACTAAGTAATTAAGAATGTGCTTCGGGTTTAAGAGGACATATGAGGCTTAAAATGCAGTTTTACTAGACTAAAAGTAGAATTTAACTTTTAATTTTTGAAATAAAATAAGCAATAAATATTTTTAAAAGGTGTTTTTAAAGTAGGCAAATGCCAATATTTTTCAAGTATTTTGGCTTATTATGGATCTCTCCTTCCTCATTTATTAAAGACACTATCTCATTGATGTTACAACTTGTTAAGATGGCATTGCAAAAGCATTTGAAGTTTTTGTCTCTAATCTTTTACCAAATCACTTCGAATATTTGTTTTAAAATAGAGTTATGAGATTCCAAAGCATTTATATATTGTGTCCTAGCTTAATTCTCCTCTAATAAAAGAAATTCACTACTTAGTTTGGAATTTATATTCTCTTGAATCTTTTGAAGTTTTTTCTTGTTTCCATAACAAATTGAGCTCATTTTTTGTTTTTGGCATCTTTATTACACATTTGTAAACTCATATCATTCCCCCTTTTTTTTCATATCTTTAAGTACAAAATCTTCATTCTCAAGAATACTAATATGGTGGTTATAAAATATAAGAGGAGTTTTTTTTTCTATGGTAGCAAAAATGATGGCTTTTATTGGTGAGTGATCTCAATAAAAAGTGGTGTTGAAATGGGCCTTATTGCTAGAATATTTAGACATTCAAGTTGAATTAACTAATTCTTTATCAAATCTTTTCTTATCATGTTTAGATGGGTTAAATTGAGATATTTCTAAATATACTTAACCTAATGTAATGAAGTTATGGTCAATTTTGGAATTTTACTATGGTTCATGGAGAAAATGTATTGATTAATGAAAATGTAGTTGCTGGGATTGTAAACAAGAACATGTACTGAATAATGATTTTTTTATTTTGGAATTGTACTATGGTTCATGCAGAAAATTATGGTGATAATAGGAAAGGAAAAGAATTAAGAATGCCACTTGATGTTTCTGTGTATTTGTTCCTATGGCTCTTATTATTGATGAATTTAAAAGTGCAAAATGCTGTTACATTGCAGGTTGTTTTACCTGAGGGTTCCCTACACCTTTAGCTGTGGTGCCATTTCCAAGGGAGTAATATCTGAAGGTAATCAGTCTTTGTTATAGTTTACTGATACTTGATTCAAGAAGCACATAATTATGTTGTTACATTGTTAATGCCTATTTCCTTAACTTTATATAAACATAGCTATAAAATTCTTAAGTTGTTTGCACATTATCTATTGTTCTGGATGCTTTTAGGTCAAATATTCATACCTGGAGCATTGCATTTATATGGTCCTGCATCAATGGGGCATTGTATTTATATATTAGAGCATTCTAAAATATGTAAACTGGGAAGTTTTTCTTCATGATAACATAAAGTATTAGAAATGAAAGTGTCCTTATTGATTTATGAATCACAATTTATGCCATCTTCTAGTACTCTTGGATTGATCAGGAGCTTTAAATTAGGAACATTATAAATAGGGAACCTTCTTTTGCTTAGCATAGTTAATCATAGGTTCTTCGATAATTATATTCCCATCGTTATCTAGCGAGAAAACAATTTGCAGGTAGCTTTTAAAGCTATCACTATGTTAAAGAATATTGGTCGTATGGCCATTTTGTAACTATATGCAATTCATAGTATGCTTAGCATCCTGCAGAATTGGAAAGATGGATTAGATCATATGGGGGTGTATATATGATAAGTGATACATACTACTCGTAGATAATGCAAAACATAAAAATACATTTTGTAAGAAACAACAATTCGGAAACAAGCTGATAAAAGCATAGTAATACATTTTGTAAAAAATAACTCGTAGATAATGCAAAAAGATAATTTCAAATTCCTACAAAGCATTACAAAGCATCTACAATATTATTACAACTTAACATAGTAGGAGACCTGGAGCTGAACCTTTGATGTCTCCAGTGCTGTCTTTACTGCTTCCACCATTGTTTCTCTATGTTGTTCCCAGTCTATGGCTTTCACCATTTCTTTATGTGCAGCATCCACGCTTCCCTTTGATTCCAATGCATCTTCATGACACTCTTCCATACAAGCTTGTAGTTTTAATGTCTCAGCCTCACAACAACTAATCTGCTTCTCTAGCACAAGAAGCATCTCTTTCGTATGTGATTCTTCTTCTTATAATGACTTAAGGCTGTTCTCAGAAACCTCAAAAGTAGCTACTACTGCTTTATGTTGGCGAGAATCATTGTCAAATAGCAACGTCTTGCTATCATAGATGTTAATGAGCTTTCCAGAACACAGGTCTTCACCCATAGACACCTCTATTTGGGCAAGTTTAGATGAGAGCTGTACGAATTCCTTTACACCTTCAGCAAAACGCTCATAGTCTAGTGATAGACATCTAAAGGTTTCAAAAGTAGCTTCTATAATATTTTGCATCTTCTCATAATCAACCATATTCATGGATTTAAGAATGCAAAGCAGCACCTCACCATATAAGAAGAGAGCATACTTTTAAAACAGTAACCTTTCATCTACAACTTGTCTATTATTTTTAATGTGGTAAAGTTAAAAATAATAACAAAAATGCTAGGTATAGGCTGATATTATTTTTAATGTGGTAAAGTTAAAATTAATAACAAAAATGATATTATTTTTATTAAGGCCTAGACATAGAGTTCTCAATGACTTATTACAGTTCCTTATCCAATTGCTTATGGGAATTAGCATTTTATAGATGCAGAGAGTAGCTTGTAAAGCTGACAAGTGTACTCTCATAAGAAAATCATCCGACCCTTTCAACCTAATGTGGGGTTTCGGTTCTTGCATTAATTTAAGTATGTCAATAGGTTATTATTTTATTCTTATCATGTTTAACTTTACCACATTCAGTTTTCATTTACTTGTGACAAATAGGAAAGGGTATAAATATAAATTCCTCAATTTGTTCAGAATACAGACCAAGCTCTACTAGTTAAATCCACTATAGTGTAGATCGAACCATTACTGATTGTGCCAAGAAGGATTAGGCCTCCACCTTATTTCCTACAAATTATTGTATTAATCTCCGAACAAAAATCCATAATTTATAAACACGACTAAGTCTTGTGTTCCTATATTTAAAAGTGAGGCTTCTCAAACATAGATGAGCTCTAGCTATCTTAAAGTCAATAGTCTATGCTAATGTTTAAACCACATATCTCCACTAACCATGTTTTAGCCATGAAGTCAAAATTTAATGCAGAACAATATTTAAGCAAAAGTTAAGATGGACAGTTTGATTGAATAATTTGAAAAGGTTGAGGAGTGGTATAGGATTTTTTTTCCTCATAGCACATAATGATAACTTTAATACTTCTTTATCTTTATCTTCATCTCCACTAGAATCAGAATCCCTATATCAGCCTTCTAAGACAACAAAATGATGAAATTCTTATATTTGAATGGTGTAGTTCTCAAATTTTGAAATTCTGTTTGGTCTCTATCCAATAACTGGCAATATCGAATGAACAGAAAATATATGATGGCAAAGAATAGATTCTTCAGAGGACCAATTAAGCTTTTCCCTATAAAGAAATTGCATCTGTCTTACTTGTTTATCCTCATATCCATTAGAATCCTCTTCTTCAGCCTCCTGAGACAACAAAATAGTGAAATTTCTATATATGGATTTTTCAATATGGACATTCAAGTTGCTACCTATCCAATAGCATGTAATATAGAACAATGGGAAAAGTGTGAAGACAATAAGTTACGTTGTTGAAGTGCTTCAAAGGATTGAGCCATAGATCCTCCTTAATTATCTCTGCCATCTGCAATAATAGGGGAACCGGAAATTGGTAAACAATAATCCAACTAAGATTGATTATGTATGTTTCAGCTGAAAATTGGAGCATTATCAAAAGAAACCAAATTTATTTACTATCACGTCTTTTTCCATTTGTAATGATATGAAATATTAAAACTGTTCCTACCTCATCTTGAAGTTCTGATATATCCTTCTGCTCTGTTTCACTAAACCAACTAAAAAAGTTGTATCTAGTTGACAAACAAATAATTAACCAAAGTTAAAATGTAAAACTTCTAGAAATAAAGTTAAGGGGAAGTTCACATTTCAATAACTTCAGCATGTAAATTAAGTCAAAACCTTATGCACTAGTTGTGCAATTCTATTATTAACCTATACATTTAATTTCATGAAAACTTAATTCAATATTTTCAATCTGTCGAAGAAAATACATATTCTTTCATAAAATATTATTGGCAGTTCCATCTGCCTAAGTCATTTAACAAGGCTTATCATCTCAAATGAATTAATAAGAAGTCTTAAGTGCATCTCAGTACAAGAAATTGAGAATACATCAGAGGCTTATCTTATCATTACCATTTCCTTTGTCATCATTATTGTCCTCATCATGCCATGACATAGTTTAAGAGTAACCTGTGGGCCCAATCTATAACACAAATGTCCATCCTTTCAAGAACTCAAAGAAGACCATATTGGTAAACTACAGAGTTACTAGGTGTATAAACTAGAGTAGGTTTTGACCCAGAAAAGATGTCAAATAAGTTTATCATTTACTAGTCTGGTCCTTTATTATCTTAAAGTTTCTCCGCATATGAGAAATGTTCATGGCACATATAGTAAGGTACTATACATATATTCATAATTACATACATACAAATAAAAAGTAAGCATATGGAGAATAGCGTCATCATTTACCATGCCTTCCTTCCACCAGATGTTTGTTCCTATTATTCTTGTTGTATCCTCCTCAAAAAATGTAGAAGTCTTCATCAATTTCGTATCTTCAAAATAAAGATTCTCTATGAAGTTTTGGATAAACAAATAATTACAGAAAGATTTAACCTAGCTAATAGTGGGCCATAAATCTAATTGAAATCTCATTTGAAAGAAATAAATTAGTTTGCTTGTCTTAACGGTATAATTCACTTTGAAGCACAGTGAACGATCTGCATTTTTGTTTCATCTATAAAAGAAACTGATGAGTTTAAGAGTTACTAGAGTGCCCGTGTAGACTCTTACAATAGATGGAATTAATGGCGTACAGTTTAGAAAAAGTGGAGTTTCTTTGAAAAGAAGCATACAAAGACTTGAGTTGGGAGATACAGAAACCTTCCAGGATTTTGATAGGTGAATAAGATTGGAATAACAAGTAACGATGTTCGGTGAAGTTTGTTATTGACTTTTCAGAATGTTTACAACCAATTGTTAGAGAAAAATTGGAAAATCACTTAAGAAACAGATAGGTTCCTTATCAACTATTGTCTTCTTCTGAAGTTTTTAGTGTCTAGGGTAGATCAACTAATCCAACAATATGCAAGAGGAAGATTCAACCTGTAGTATATACCATAAGGGAACTTCTCTTGTTAAGTGAGATGTTATCATAAAGAAATTTTTGGAGACAGTCATCCCTCTCTCTCTCTTTTTTCTTCTATGATGTGGATTAGTAAATAAGGTGTGATATAACTGTTAACGAGAATTGATTGATTGGGTGATGATAAGGAGTGATCACAGAAAATTGTGGTCAACCTAAAAAACGATGCCAGACCAGCTATGGTTTGCATTACTAATGAATTATCAGCATATGAATTTCCATTTCCTTGCCTATTAGACTTTCATCTTGAATATATATAAACTTGTTGTCATATAAGATTAGGTAGGACACATATAACCCGATCTTATTATTAGGTACTTATATTGTGGTAGTTTGTAATTTTTTTATCTTTGCCCTTTTACATTGAGTTACTAGGTTTTTTTAAATTTGTACACTATGTTGTTTTCTTTAAATATGGTTGATGAATATTACTTAATCAATTAATAATATCATTGAAATCTAATGTCGAATTGAATGTAAGTGATTGACATGGGACCTGGTCTACCCAAGAAGAAGAATAAGGCTGCACCAAGCAGCTTAGTACCGACACAACTGCACCTGCACCTTGTGAGCCTACTCCAACAATAAGAGATGTCACATTTGTGCCTATTACTCATCCTAGAGATAAGTATCTACAAATTTTGAGAATGTGATGGAATATTAGCTCTCCATCAAGTTCTCAATAGATGCCTCCATCAAGTTCTCAAGAGATGCCTCCAACTTCTAATTAGCCACCAGTAAATGACACTAGCCCCTTTCCCAATATTAGTGCTACCTTTGCAAGCACTAAATTTATGATCTTTCACATCACATTGGTTAAACATACAAGTTTAACAATTTTTTATCTAACCAATTAATAGTATGTTATATATTTATTATAAAATATTCCTTTGCTATATTTTAGGATCCACGACTGATCCGAAAAAGACAAGGGGTGTCACAAAGGACACGAATTGGCAAAGATTAATAAGGTGATAGGTAAGAGATTGGAGATAGAGATCTCCCCCGCTGAAGGACAACTACTAACTCTATATAGTTTGCCAAATTATTGAGAGAGATTGGTGTGGTATCCCGAATTTCCTTACTTGTAAGAACAAAATGGAAAAAATAAATAATGAGGAGTTGGACATTGCATTTGATAAGTTAGACGTAAGTATTATAAAACTATCTAATATATACGTGTTTTCCATATGCCTAAAGCTTTGACCAATAATTTATAATTTTTTGCAGCAAAAGTTGGAAGTCAAAGGAATGAGGACAGACAATGAAGTACATGATGCTGTCAAGAAGTTCTTTCTTTAAGGTCTAAAGATCAAAGATTTCATTTAAAAAAGCATTTTACCAAGCAAGGAAAGGATGTTAAGTCGCAAAATGTCATAGTGGTGGAGTGGATGGATTTATGTGAATATTGGGAGCAATCAGCAAAGGTTAGTTAATTTGATCACAAAACTTAATTTCACAACTTTATTGACAATTGATTATATTTTAGTATTTATGAATTGTGATTTATAGATGTTATAATAGATTTTGTTACGTTTATGGTTAGGAAAGAAGTCAAAAAGCCAAATTGACTAGGAGTCAGGTCAAATGTCGACCATACTTTGGCTTCAAGGCCTTTGAAGCGATACAACTTGATATTCTGAGTTATTATCTTCTTAATTATATTTTACTTTGATTGACCTTTCAACATTTATAATAAATATTACTAATAATATATTTCAATACAACAGAGTGACAAAGATGGAGAAGAGTGTGACTAGATGAAGTTATAGTATCATACTCATTATGATAAAAGTAAAGGTCAATGGATAACTACCGAATGCAGAGAAAAATGGGTGATACATAGTTCATTTACAAATAGTTGTTAGTATTTATGAATTTTAGTATCTAATTAATTCTTAATTTTTCAGGAATTAATATGTAAGGAATTCGCAAATTCAATAGAACAAGGTCATCCGATGATAGTGGATGAAGTGTGCGACAAAGTCTGGGGCATTAGATCTGATTATATTGTTGGCATAGGAGTTGGGCCTCGACCACAAAGGAAGACTTTGGTCAGAAAGGGACTTTGAGACCAACTAGAGGAGTCGACGAAGGTTAATCAAGAGTTACAGTCTCAAGTCGATGAATTGACTAAAAAGTTGAACAAATGCAGGATCGATTAACTATCGAAGTCGAGCAACAAAGAATTGAATTTGAACAACAAAAAAAGCTCTTGTACTCATATTGATATCTTATACACTTGTGACGTACTTTTTATATTAATTATTATATTATGACATGTTTGGGAATTACAATTAAATAATAAATTATCTGTACGTATGAAATTCTTGTGATACATAAATAATTATTAAAATTAATGATATACTAAAAAATTGAAGAATTATTAAATAAATAAAATTCATAAATAATATTGAATAGTTATTAAATAAATAAGAATTAAAAAATAATATTAAAATTGGAAAATTATTAAATTAAATTTATTTTCAGAAAAATAAAAATAAATAAAAGAAGAAAAGTGTATTCTGCGACGTTTTGCTAAAACATTCCACGACATTTTAATATTCTGTGACCTTTTTCTAAAACGTTGCGGAAAACTACATTTCGCGACATTTCAAAAACGTCGCGGAATATGGCTTTCTACGACATTTTTTATAACAACGCAGAATTTCAAAGATTCCGCGACGTTTCCTAAAACGTCGTGAAATGTGGCTTTCCAAGACGTTTTCTTATAACGTCACAGAAAGGCCAACCTTTTAGTGATGTTTTTGTAAACGTCGCGGAATGTCAACATATTCCATGACTTTTTACGTAAAACGTCGCAGAAATCTTTTGCCTACATCACAATCCGCGACATTTTTTGTAATGTTTTTTAAAACGTCGCAAATTGGATTCTGCGACATTTTTGGACTTAAAACGTCGCAGATTGCGTGGTATTCTTATAGTGTCTTCATGCATATAAAATTTTTATTTCATAATCACTTCATATTAATTTTAAATTCAAAAAATTAATGTTTTAAATAAACTAACTTAACCATTAACTTACATTTTTTGTACTATATATATATATATATTAAAAACTCGTTAATATTATAAACAACATATATATATATTTAATAGAGATAATTATGAAAAAATTCAACTCGACTTAAGTTTCAAACTTTAAAAAATAATCTTGAAATATTCAAACTTTTAATTTTTACAAAAATAACTTGACATTAAGTTCTCTAAATAAAGTGTGACAATTTTGTCAAGATTTTTCTTTTTATCGCATGACTGTCACATAAGATAGTGGTTCTATGTAAGATATTTGTTATTTAATAAAATAATAAAATTTTAAAACTAACTATATTAATTGATCTTGACAACAACATCATGCTCACGCATATTAAAAAGTTTTACCTCTCACATTAAATTCATAAAAATTAAAGGTTTCAAGGAAATTAACTTAATCATTAACTTATTTTTTTTACTTATTTATATATTTTAAAAACTTGCTAATATTGTAAACATACATAGAAGTTTGATTATGTTTCCTGTAAATTGACTTCTTGTTTAATTAAAAATTTTCATTTAATGTAAAAAATTTAATTTCTTGACTAGTTATTTATCCATAAGCAATAAAATATGTATTAATCTTAAAAAACTTATAAAAATAGTGAGTCTAAATGCAAAATTGGAGTTTGAAGAGTCAAATTTACTGAGGCATCTTTTACATGGTATCTTTCATTATTGGTGACCTATAATGCCCTAGATTGAATACGGATCTCTAGTCTTTTATGAGCAATGATGAAGAACTATGTAAATAACAATTAGAAGGCTTTGAAATTTGGTAATTGCCAGTAGGGTAAAAGATATTAGCATCTCTTTAATAAAAGAAGTATGTAATTATTAAAGTTTGAAGGCTTTGTTTGAAAAATTAAATCATAAATTTTTTTAAAGAATGGATCAAACTACATAAGATGTGCATTTCTTTAATATGCATTTCTTTAAATTATATTGTGTTAATTTTGCCTTAAAAGTTAATAAAAATGTGCATTCTTTTAACTAAGTTGGAAGACTTTTAAAAAATAATATATCCAAGAAAAATATTAGGATTAGGATGTGCTTGATTATCAAACTTATGTTGAACATTAATGTTACGACCAAAACATAAACAATTGAAAATGCACAAGTGGTGATAAGTAGGCATTTTGTTAAATAACAATTCATATGGTGTTTTTTCACTTAGCATCTTATATAGAATCTTAATAATTAAGCAACAAAAAGGATACACTCACTGGTCTGGTTATCAAAGCCCTTAAAATTAATTTTGATTTTTTAAACTCTTGTAGTAGTTGTAGAACTAAGTCGAATCCCTAAAAAGCTAAAAATTAATTTTTAATTTCAAATGTTCAAATAAAATGTGAGTTTGTAAGTAATTAACTAATAAACTAAATTTAACAAGGAATTAAAATAAATCAACTAAATATTAAAGTGAGAAATTCAATAGTACTTAACTCTGATACAAAGAAAATTTCTCATCCAATCATAACATTAGTCATTTGTCTAAGAGGAATTGTTGGACCCCGATTCTTTTCTTACTAACAAGATTGTGCTAAATTCTTTTTGAGGTTTATTTTGATTAATTTGTTGTAATTAGGTATTAATTATAATGTTTTTGGGTGTAGAAATTTTTTTTAAGATTGATGGATAAAAATTAGGAATTGAGATTAAATTAGAAAGCTTATGGTGTTAGTTAAAAATTGAAAGAACATGTTCTTATACGGGCATTTTAGGAAGACCACTAAAGAGGTTGAAAGTTAAGTCTTACAAGGAGGGGCACTTTGGTCTTTTTGCTCTCTTGTAAGTGAAAGAAAGAAAGAAGAATTGGAATTGTCGTGTTTGTTGGAAAGAAAAACAAGTTTTTACTAACAAAGAAGAGTGTGTTTTCGGCTGTGAGAAGGAGAGGAGAAGTGAAGAAGAAAAGTTAGGGTTTTTACCTTGCTTTGCTTTAGAAAGGGGTCTTTGAGAGCTAAACAAGAA
>JANQBM010000007.1:23204029-23216924 GCA_025594535.1 Erythroxylum domingense | reverse complement strand
ATCTATTAGTTTGATAATCACTTCATTTGAATATCGGGTGATGAAGTTATGGCTAAAAGAGTCAAACCTGATTATGTCCTCAATCATATTGTACCTATCTTGGTATAATTGGCATAACTTTCACTAGAGATTTAGATTTTGGTCATTTTAGGACGGTTTCGAAGAGGAATTCGAGATCTACAACTTTTGTGAAGACCTTAAAAAGGGAGTTCGCCATCTAGAGGGTAAAAAATAAGACAACTTTGTCTTAGACTAAGTAATTGGGTATGAAATGGATAAGACGAATCATTTTAAGACGATCCAGACTAAGATGATTCAGACTAAGACGATCCCGAATAAGACGATTCAGAATAAGTTGATCCCGTCTAAGGTGATTCAGACTAAGACGATCCCGACTAAGATGATCCCGACTAGGACAATCCAGACTAAGATGATCCAGACTAAGACGATTCTAATTAAGATGATCCAGACTAAGACGATCCAAACTATATAACTGAACATACCAAGCTCCCTCCAAACCTCTCCAATGATTCCTACATCCACTCTAACATTAACTTCAGTAATAATCTTCCCAATTTCACTTCTTCTAATGTAATGTCCCTCCTTAAACATTCAATTACCAAATTGATTTCATTAAACTCCCAAACCTCAACTCCATTGATTCATCATATGCAAAAAATTCTCATCTTTCACTATAGTTGTCCTATATGCATCCTGAATAGCATTACAAATTTATAATGATCGTATCTCTTAATCCTAGCTTCCAAAAATTTCATACTTTATATCATTGGAAAGCTAGAAAGATAATATACAACTTGTATGAAGACAAATTTGGCTAATTCTACCTAAATCGATACAGTTTTTCCCTTAAGTTTAGAACACAATTTCTACATATATGAAAGCTTGCAAAATGCAATCTACAAACTTTGAGAGTTATAAGCAAAAACACAATCACATTTGATTTTCATCAAAAGATAAGAGTTTTATAAAGCTTTAATGGGCATTTCAACCCATAATACGTCACAGTCCAAAAATACCCAATTTACACAAAGTAGAATTGCTCAAAATGAAACTAAAGCCTTGCTTTACAAAAACTAACTTAAAATAAAAAATAAGCATAATTCAGAGTAATGCCCTTATGCTCGATCACTCGATCTCTTGCTCATCGCCTGAAGAGGGATGAAATGGGGGTGAGCTTAAAGCTCGTGGGTAACAATTTTATAATCGATAATAAGCAAAACCATTGAAAAATTCACAATGCATCATGAAACACATATTTCCACATTCTTAATTTATCAAACACTTTATAAGCAACCCAAATCATGCATTCAATAAACTTGTCAACACATAAGCACATCAAAATGGTTTGGGAGGTCTATAAACATAACGAGCTAACACATTCTCATGAAATGGTCCTATGTAGTCGTGAACAGAACGAGCTAACACAATCCCACATAGTGGTTTTGCGTAGTCGTAAACATGAGGGAGTCCTTGAAGGAGCTTCATGCCACTTGCGGGTAGGTGGGAGAAGCATTTAGTCAAAGTGCACTTGACATATAGAATGGACCAGACCAAACCCACATAACATGTATTTCATAACTTGTAAACTTGTTGCCTAAAATGGCACTTTTTCCAAAAAGTGATTTCATAGACATAGTAAAAAAATTCGTTTTCGCATTCTTTCCATAAATCGTCAACACAATATTCACATACCAAACACACAACACTTTCTCAAAGCATTCAAAGAGCAATAAATGCACATTTATAATACAATTGAAAAACATTTTCTTTTTTGATTTTGAAGAAACATTAATGGCTTATTATTCAATTATAAAAATGTAACCCACCTTGAATTCCTTGCTTAACAATTGCTCAAAGATGCCTCTCTTCTAGCTCCTCTTGCCTCTCCTCTTGATTTCCTTCAATATTGGCAAAAATCCCAATTCAATAGGAATCCAAATTGAGAACTCAAAAAGCACATTCACTAAAAATTGATTCTAGAATGCTTAAACCCATGTATTTTCTAAGCTTCATGAACCAAAATCCTTCCAAAAATCCAAAGGGTTAAAATTGGGGTTACCTTGAATCTTCACCAAACAAAGATATGTTTAGCTCAAATGGAAGCTCTTATCTTCCTCTTTCTTTTTCCCTTCTTGAACAACTTCAAAATCACTCTTTAAAACTAAGAAAATTGGAAACCTAGTTTAAGTTTCTTTTCTTTTCTTCTTCTCCCACGACACTCTCTTCCCTATTCTCATTTTCGTTTTTCAATTCATCCTCTCCTTCAATTCACGTTTTTCTCCACCTTAAGAGCAAGACTACACTTTCTTCTTCCCATTTTACCCTTAATAAGTGCTAAAAGTCATCTTTGCCTTTGCTTTTATGCTTCATGATCTCTAAACTTAAGTGACATGCCAAAAATGCCCTTAATTCATTCTTAATGCATTGATTTCACTAACTAGTGTAATAAAATCCTACTATCATTGACGTAAATAATTAAACTACAATAATAATTCTATCATAACCTCATAATTTATTTAAATCATGCTTAACAACTCAATTCATTCCAAGGCAAAAATTCAAATTCCATAGAATATCACACTTAACAAAAATATTTCAGGGGCTAACAAAGCATTTAGGAATTGCTTATGCTAGATTGAACCAAATAGAGCTTAATCTCATTCCATATTAATTATATCAAAACCTATATGTAAAAAGAACATCCCGTGAAAGGAAGGAAATGGTTAGCCAATCAACTTTTCAATTACCAAACTCCCTATTAAACTTAGGACTTGGAATTAATTCATTAATTGAGTTTGCCAAGTTACTTTACAAGATCAAGCACAAAATGCCCATTTATTGGCAAAATATTCAATGAAAGCATCCACAAGATTGATAAAGATCCAAAGAAGAATATGATCTTCCCAAAGTTACTTATTAACTTAATGGTAGTTGATGGAGTGTTTGTTCCTAATGATGCTTATAAAAAAAAACACTTTGCTTATGTACCTATATTATATGCTCTACTATTACATAGAGAAGAAGTGGGAAAAGCTAGAGAGTTAAGGATAGGAAAGAAAATGGGTGTTCTAGTGGAGGTTGAAGGACAAGAAATAGACAGACAATAATACAAAAGTAATTTCACTAGAACTTACACCAACTTATTGACCCAGATTACTTGACTTTGAGAGGGGTAACCTTGTCTTTAAATTAGCTCAATGCAAATATAGCTACATTGGACAAAAAATGGAATGAGACTCCACATCTTCATCAAGAATATATTCAAACCCAAATCTTCAATCTTCAACAAATGGTTTTCTAAATAAGTCATTATATCACAAACCACCATAACCACCAACACTCATATGAAGAGTTTAGTAAGCCCTTTAACTCCAACTCAAAGCAATAAAATTGATATAGCCTCCCCAATGTGTCACTTTATCTTTCACTTTTTTATTTTTTAAAACATTGAGGACAATTTTTATATTACGTGTGGAGGCAATTTAGTTGCATATGTGTTTGTGATTTTCATTGGGTTTGGAAGTATAGTCTTTATAGGTTTTGTGCTTAGCGTTAGGTTCATGACATTTTTACACATTTTTATTTCTTTTCTTTCCATTATTAGTTTCTTTACATTTCTTATTTAAAGCATGCAGTAGCAATATTAGGATCATTTAGATTGCATTTAGGAATTGGTATGTATGGAGGGACCCCAATTGATGATTATTTCTCTGTAGAGACAATACCATATATGCTTAATAATGTCAAAAATGTTCAAGTAATTAAAGTGCACTTTTGTTCTAATGGGTAGAACTTGACCATGGTAAGCAATTTTTAGGCCTAATTATCAATCATTTAATAATTGTGAATATTTCTTTCTTTGAATGAGCTTTGCTTTATAATTGACCTATAAGTTGCTTAAGGATCTTTGCCAACATACAATTGTCATATATGACCTAAATAATATAATGGAAAATTTGGTAAAACCTCACTTCCAAATAATCATTTTTCCCCTTAAAGAAATGCTTTGGAGCCTATGACATGTCTTTTCATAAACCCTAGATTAAAACACCTAACCACTTTCATTTACCCCCTAAATTTGAATCTTGAGCTAGCAAAATAATGGGTATAATAAAAAGTAGAGAGAGATAAAGAGAGAGAGAGTGATAGAATAATTTAAGTACAGGGGTAAAAAGCTATAGGTTTAGACATGGGTTAGAGAGTGTTGCAATAGGTTAAAATTTAGTAAGGAAGAGTGACATGATCTATGTTTACTTTATATGAATTAGTAATTAAAATTTGGCTCAGAAGAAATGTCTTTGTTGAAACCTTAATAAAAAAAGTGAAATTTAGTAAAAGCCATTAGAAAAGAAAAGAAAAAAAATGAATAAGGGGCGTGCTTATTTGTTTCAAATTTCAAGACCCAAGAAGAAAACTAGAAGTCCATGCATGTTGCATAGAAATAATAATCCAAAGAGAGGAAAAAAGGGGAGTTTTAGTACACAATCTAGTTATGTTAAGTCATGAATTTATACTTTGCTAGTAACTTCCACTAAAAAGACCTCCAATAAATGCCTTCCATATTAAACTCAGCCCCATTATAACAAAAAAAACCATAATATCCAAAGGTTATCTGAGACGCCTAGTAAGGGAGCTTAAGCTCTTTTGTAATCTTATGGTTGAAATTCCAACATAAAGTGTAGAATATTGATTGTTCACATAAGTCAGTTAAGGAGGGAAAGCGAATGAATCTCTACCCATTGGAAAAAACACAAATTTTATTATTTACATGAAATTTTCAATTAATAAAAAAACATGGCATATCCTTGTTTTCATTGTGGTAGTAATCTAAATTGGATAGTTAGTTTAATTTGAATGTTTTTCTTTCCTAGTTAGCATTTGCTAGGAATTAACAATTGACTAAGCGTGGGAGGTGATATTTGTATGAAATACTTTCTTGTTTTCCCTAACTTTAAACTTAAACTACTTTTATTTTGTAGTCTTTTAACTTAATTGTATTGTTTTGGTGTAGGAATGAAGTTAAAAACCTTGGGGAGAAACATTTAGAAAATGAGTGCAAGTGTTCTGCAATTTTTTTGTCTTTGAAGTTGTAACTTTGGAAGCAGAGAGCAAGTTGGAACTTTGATGTTATTATAGCATAACTAGAGAAAAAAAATTGAAAAATCAAATCTCATTGATATAATGAAGAGAAAATTCAACTTTGATGTTGCAACATCAATACAAAGCTATAGCATCGAATGAAAAATTACTAGATTTTAACAACAGTCAAGAGAAATAAAAGATCATTTTACCCAATTTGGTTAAAATAAATATGATTCACCTTTGAATGAAAGAAGAATCAAGAAGCAACAAAAGAAAAGGGAAAGAGAAAAGGGAAAGGCTAAAGAGAATTGGAACGGCTTAACCATCAACTGGAAGACTTATCTTTTGGAGTTTTCCTTCTCTGTTTTATCCTTATATCCTTATATTTTGTTAGAATGATTTTAATTAGATTTTTGATTTTGAGTTTATAATCATGATTAGTGGCTAGATTTCCTATGTTCTTTTAGGGGATTTAAGATTGTAGTGATGTTTTGCTAAGTTAAATTTATGATTGCCTTTCATTTCCTTAATGATTTCTCTTTGTGCTTGAATGGAAATCCTTAGTGATGGATTGATTGCTTGGTGAATTTTTATATCTTTGGGAGAAGGGTGATTTTGTTAGAAGATAAAAGAGAAATTACCTGAAGTTTCTCGATACATAGGTAAATCTAAGAATTCTAGGAGGTTAGATTTGATATGTTCTTAATACTCCTTTAGGAAATTACTTAAGTAAGGGATAATTGGATTTTTCTAAAGAGAAATGGTTAGCTCACCTTTGGGAGAAGAGGGTTAATCACTAGTGGGTAAAAACCTACAAGAAAAATTAAAGTTATCCATAAAGTGGATTTAGTAAGGTATTGAAATTTAGCTACAAAACTCAACCCCTAAGAGAATTCATATCTTAAATTAACTCCATCTCTAGTTTAGTGTTGCATTTCATAAGTAGCTAGTCAATTCCTCAACTTAATTAGTGAGTAGTGAACTAGATTTACTTTAATTAGTCATTTTATCTTTATTTTAATTAAGCAATTTAAATTAAGTTCTTTGTCCCAATAGTATTTAAACTAATTTAATGCATTTTTTCACTCATTCTTTATGGACATGACTTGGTCTCATCGAGTTTAGAAAGACTGGGTGGTGGCTAAAGTGGATTTTTTAGAGACATGAGGAAGAGATTGTGAGTGGACTATTAATCAAGGCCTGGAGAGTTGGAGCACCTTCTTCCTTAAACAAATTTCCAGGCAAAATTGGAGTTGTCAAAGCTATTAGAAAGGTTTTATTAAAATTTAATGGTAAATTGACTAAAATTTCACGTTGTGTTCCAAGCGTGGATGTTTTTATTGCAATTATACCCATGACCCAATCGTTATATAATAGATTGAACACTTTTGTTTTGTGATTATTAACTTTGTTTAATAACATGGCAAATGATTATATTATTATATTATGTTTATTACTTTTATCCTAATATGATAAGTCCTTAATTAAATTTATACACTTGCCATCATAATGGAGATTATGATAATAAGAGTCAAGTTTTTAGGGTTTAATCTAAAAGTGTTCTTGATCATAAGATCATTAAATAAGGACTTTAATGATTCGGTTAGATAAATATGTATGTAATAGTATCTATTGGATGTATATTAGTAGATCTCATTTACTAAGTTACATATATAGATGATACATATGGAGATATGATCATTGAAATGACCAAACTGAGAATTCCCAATGGTTAATATTACCTATGAACTGTCAGGTGGGACATTCTCATAAGGATTTAAATGTATATTTTCCTCTGACCTGAGATCATTATAGTAATCAATAGGTCAGTTAATATGTTTTGATGTCGGACAACTATTATGTAAACATGCTAGTTGAATGGTCATTGGATATAATTAAGTACCTATCTAATTAGTGGTGAGTCAAGATGAGATCTATCGACTCTATATAATGAGTTTAAGCTCTTTTTTGTCATTGATCTTAATGATTGTTTCAAGACTTTGGCTAGGGCTATTGAATGATGAGTTTCTTAAGTCATTCACTAATCATTAATGATCAACATGTAACATAGTTGGTTATCTAATAGGGTTTGATAGTTAAACCATATCTTAGGATATTCCAGAGTTGTAATGATGTAAGGAAATAATACATTATCCTTAACCAGGTTCCGTCTTTGTAAGGTTATTACTTCACACTATCTTGTCGTTAAGGAGTATTGTTAGATGCCAATCTTGATTAGTAATTAATTGGATTAATTGCTATTGATTTAGTGATGAGCCTATGTGGTCACATACTTACAAGTGTAATATTTCTTATTTATGATTATTTAATTTATTATGAGATAATTTATTAAATAATCTATATGGCATTTTTTTTTGCTAGCACAGAAAATATAATTAATATTGGAAACTCTCTTGTGCGAAATAAATGAATAAAATAAAATAGTTTTATTTTATTTCTATTTATAAATAATAATAATAATTAAAACAAAACAAAAAGAAGAAGTTGGTTTGTTAAGTTTTAAAACTTTTAAACTTATGAAGAGTATAAAAGGGTGCATCTCTGTCATTTTCATTGTAATGTTTTTAAAAGAAAAACGAAGAGAAGAGAGGTGTTGCTCTGTTTTATTTTTTATTGGAATATTTTTTAAAGAATGACGAAGAGAAGAGAGGTTGTGTGACTCTCTCTCATTTTCATACTTTTTCACTACGTATGGTTAATGTGATTCATATGCTAAGACAGAACGAAACAAAAATTTGGAGATAAAATAGAAGAAAAATTGGAGACAGTAAGGTATTTGGTTGTAATGGACAAAACAGATAAAACTGTGTGTCTCAAGGATAGAAATGTGTTTGGTTGCAGTTGACAGGACATAGAAAACAGTGTCAATGACCAAAGTACCCCTGCAGTATAATATGATTAAAAATATGCAATTCATTGATTATTTTAAAACGAATGATTTGTATTAGTATTTTTTTAATTTTATCTATAAATAAGGAGTTAAAAAAATGAGGAACCTAAAAATCTAAGGAAATGAGCTATTGAATAGAAAAAAGTTCGTACAAGTTAACAATAAAATGAATTACGTAAATATTTTTTATAATTTTATCAACATTTTTTAATTGTATTTGTATTTTTTAATTACGATGAAATAAAATGAAGAACCTAAATATTTAATAAAATGAGAAACTTAAAAATTTAATGAAATGAGTTATTGAATAAAAAAACCCTACAAGTTAGAAATTCTAGTACATAATAATTTAATAAAACATCTATGCATTTATGGAATTGATTACATAATAGGTTAAAGATACATTCAATGTAACATCCCGTTACCCATATTGAGGCTAGAATAGTAATAATGAGAGATTAGTAAGAAATTAAAAAAATGCATTTCATGCTCATGCATTATATGATATGCTCAAACTCATGAATATTGAATTTTTGCACATTAAAATAATTGTACATGCATTCATAGACATTCCGTGTATAATTGATTTATAATTGAATTGTGAATGTGATTTTGTGGAGAATTGTGGTTTTTATATGTTGAAAATTTGATTTAGAGAGTGTGTTTAGTAATTAAGAATTTTTGGAGAATTTTAGAAAAATTTCTGAAATTTTGGGTAAATTTGGACTAGGAAAAATGTCAAGTGGCAAGACAATTGACAAATAGCAGTAGAATTAAGAGTCAAATGGCATTGCAAATTTTTATTTATGACTTTGGGATTTAATGACATATGTCATTGAAATTTGGAGACAATTGGAGTAGAAATTGGAGTTGAATGGACAAATTGAATGAGAAAAACCTAAGTGAACCTATAAGGAGATGACATGTGGTCATGTCTTAAAATCACTATTCTTTTAATTGTAAAGACCTCATTGTCTTGTTTCTCATGATGCTTTCTAATTGAAGGGTATTTATTTTTGTTTTCTTCTTCTTCTACATGACCTTCTCTTCTCCTTCTTCATGAATTTGGTTCCCAACCTTCACCAACTTTGAACCTAGCCCTCTTATCTTTCATGTACTACTCTTATCTTGTTCTCTTCTTCGTTTCTCACCAAAGACCCAACCTCCCAACCTTCATGATGATGTAAGTGGGTTGTATGAGAAGCTAGGGTTGGTGTTATTTTGAAGGATTGAAGAGAAATCAAGTAAGTTATATGTTGATTTTCATGGGTTAGCATAAATAGAACTTATATGTGGAGTAATTCGAGATTGATGGGTTGTTCATGAATTTATATGTATGTATCATGGATGAAGAATAAGGATTGATGATGTCTTGTTTTGAGTATTTGATTTGTTGATAATTGATAAGTTGTTGTTGAGATGATTTTTGAGAAGAAATGATGTGGATATAAGTTAGAAGTGATAGATTAGGCAAAAGAGATGAATTAGGAAGAGATTGATGAGGAAGTGTGCTGGAAATGTGTTAGCTATAGTGGTTCAACTGAACATGCGTTGGTTTTTTTGACATATCTTGATCTACAGATATCCAAATAGGATGATTATTGGTTTGTATTAAACTAAAGATGAATGAATACAATTTTTATGAAGAAATCAAGTTTGAATTCGGACTCTGAGAGTGTTGAAAATTGTATTGAAGTTGAGTTTCAGATTTTGTCTATGTTTCTGAATAGTATGGAGTAAATTGTGTATAACTTTTAGACTATCGAGACAAATTGTATGAAATTAGGTTCTTTAAAATCTTAAGACATAGATGAACAATTGTTTAGAAGAAGACTTTGCAAAAAAACCTCATTTTCTAGGTGTAAAATGGATGTGAAATTTGAAAAAAGAAAAAAAAAAGAGAAGGGAGGTGCTTCGGCCAGATGCAGGCTCGCGATCGCGACGATTGTGAGTCCGTATAGGGTGATATGCGGGTTTTTTTTTCTGAACATGTATTGGTATTTTAATGATATCTTGAGATGAAGATGTCTAAATGAGGTGATTCCTAATTCAAATTAAACTAGAGACATAATTCTACAACTTTTGTGAAGAAGTATAAATTTAATTCTATCTCTAAGACTTTCAAATTTTGGTGAGACATTGAGTCTGGATTGAGGTTATAGTACTACCCGAGACAAAAATTATGTCTTGATGTTTTCATAAAACAATAAATGAATATAGGCTGAATCAGACAAATGTGTCTTCAAAGTTATAGTTCATTCTTTTATCTTTCAATTGGTACTAAGTTTGTAATTTTTAGATATCTGAGTTGAAAGTTATGAGTTGTATAATTTGAGGGTATGATCTTGAACTAGCCAAAAGTTCAATTATACATAGCATATGGTATTTTGAGCATAACTCATAGGATACTGAACCAAATTGAATTATATTGGTTTCATTGGAAACTTAAGAGATAGAAAAAAATTTGTTTTGAAGAAAGTATCCTCAAATGATTTCATTTTCTTGGTCAAAATGAAATTGGAAAATTACACTTAGGAAAAATCTGAATTGAAGAAATGAGTTATAAATTTTGATTTTTATGGTTTTATTAAGGTATAAACCATAAGTGTAAATGATACTTATGTGAGCTTGGAAATATATATGATTATGTGATGTGAATAATGGAAAGATACCTGGGATTGTCATGAAAATGCATTGTACATATTTCATATACATACATTTGCATAAATGAATATTTATAATTGTGCTAAATTGTGATATGTGTATATTGTTTGTTATAAAGGAGAAATTGGAACGTCAACATCTCGACATTGCCGGAACTTAGAGAAAATAGCTTCAGAAGCAATTTATGAGTAACCTAGATGGTCTCACTCAATTACTATTGTGTTAAATTCTGTTTTGACTCATCCTATGAATGTGTAATGTTGTGTACTGAAAGCCGGAGACGAAGGTCCGATGATTGTGATGCGTGGATGAGACATTAAAGTGCTACTTGCATGTGAATGGGAAGAAATAATTGGTTCTTGAATTGATTGACTGATTATGAGATGCATTCCATACATAAATGCATGATTAGACAATGAGAGTTGTGACTTGAGTAGTAACCGAAAACGAGCTCAAAGCTCTGAATGTGATTAAGAGCCAAAGGTTCACTATGAAAAATGAGCCCTGTATCCCCAACAGATAAGGGACAGTATAAATGAGCCTGGTATGTACAATGGATACGAGACAGTTTAGGCACTCAGTCACAACAACATAATAATTTGAAAAGAGTCACATGTGCATTCCATATACTTTTTATTAAGTATGTTTGATTGATTGAAATGCAATTTTCATACTCTTAAATGAAAATGTGATATGTGATATTATATGTCAAATGCAATGATGTGAATTATCTGTTATGTGAAATGATATGTTGCATGAATTGAGTGAACGATCGATGATGGTTAGCTCATCTGAGTTCGCAAAACTCACCCATAATTGCACGTTGACATTTCAGGACACAGAGAGGATTCTAGATACTGAGAGACCATACAAGAAGCTTAATTCTTATATTTTTGTGAAAAAGGTATCGCTCAAAGGTCAGTCAGTTGGACTGAAGGATTTAGTTAGATCTTTTGTATTTCCTCTTTCATGTAGTCTATTTTGTATTAGGATATGATGATGTACATGTACAAATTTTTGAAAACTACATTGTATGTACATTCAGATTTATGAAATGAAAAGAGGAAATTTGTAAAATAAATATTTGGTGACTTTCTTGTATGATAGTAGATGCCATAATTAAGTGGGATAAATTACCATGTGATAAAGTGAAAGTGTAATAGTTAACATACCATTGTTATAGAGTATGTACTAGAATGTCATAAAGATGTTCCGGTATATACCTTGTAGCAGTGGGAGTGTTACAGTTAGGTGGTATCAGAGCATGGTTTGGCATCCATAGGGACATATAAAAATGTTAAGCATGAAATCGCGAAAATGCAAATGTGATTGAAGTTCTTGCTTATTATAGGTCGTTCGCCATAAGTGAACAAGTGGGAGAATCAGCTGACTTAGGATCTGTACGAGCCAGTAGAGAGTCCTTTGTACCTCAACTGGAGGTAATGCCTCCTAGAATTCCCGAGAGAAGGGAGAGGAGGTATGATAAGCTGCAGAAGCAGGGAGTTGTGGACTTCTACAAAAGTACAAACCTTGCGGAGGCCAAGGGATGTCTGGAAAGAACAGAGAGTGTTTTTGATCAGATGGACTGCAAGCTAGATGAGAGGTTCGACTATATAGTGTCCTTAATACTAGGCCCAGCTTACCAGTGGAAGACTGTTCCAAACAGTAGCACTAGGCCTTTCAACCTGAACTGGGAAGACTTTTTTAGGGTCTTTAAGGAGAACTACATACCCAAGATCTATCTGAAGAGGAAGATGAATGAGTTCCTGGATTTGAAGCAGGGTAGGATGTCAGTGGCAGAGTATGAGATCAGGTTTAATAGGCTAATCGGGTATGCTACTGCTTTGATTCCTATCTGTAACACCCCACTCCTGCTGGATCCGAACCCGATATCAATGGTGATACCCGAATCCATGCCCCGCGAGAATGGCGTGTCACATCACTTACCATTTAAAAACTCGTTATACTTTTTTTTTTAATTTAAAAACACTTATCAATGGTCATAAATGTGGGCCCACTTTTTCTTTTTCAAAACATTTTGTTACTTAAACTAAAAACGAGACAAATCATATTGCAATCGATAAAACGCAAAGCGCAGAAAGTTAATATCTTAAATTGGCCCATTTTATTTTATAATCATTTAATACAACACAAAGAAAGCAACGGAAACAATTATTAGCCACTTGGGCCCGTTTCAAATTACACAATACAATTGTT
>JANQBM010000007.1:23178080-23199724 GCA_025594535.1 Erythroxylum domingense | reverse complement strand
TCATCAATCTTCTTAGTAAATAATTACAAAATCTTCAAAATCTTCATTAGAAATGATATACTAAAAAAATTGAAGAAATAAATAAATAAAATATATAGAGAATATTGAATAGATATTAAACAAATAAGATTTTTCAAAAAAATGTATTTAAAAAATAATTATTTAATTAAAATTATTTTCAAAAAAAGAAAAAATAATTAAAAGAAAAACGTCGCAGAATGCTTTCTACGACGTTTTAAAAAACGTCGCAAAATACTTTTCGCAACGTTTTTGAAAATGTCGTAAAATATGACTTTTTGCGACGTTTTTCGAAACGTCGCGAAAAGTTCAATCTTTCAGTAACGTTTTTAAAAACATCGAAGAAACCGTTTACCTACACCATATTTCGCAACGTTTTTAAAAACGTCACAGAATACCTTCTGCAACATTTTTTCATCTTCTGCGACGTTTTTAAAACGTCGCAGAAGGGGTTCTTTTCTTGTAATGTGTTGGTAAGCTTTGGTCAATATTTGATAAGGCAAAGTCTTGCAAATAGGCAACTAATAAGTTTAATGTAGACGAAATCTTAAGAGTAGGTTAGAGTTGCCATGTGTAAGTGCACATCGGAGAAAATTTTCGACAGTGAATGAAATTCATATGTGACATTGACAATGATAAGTTCAAGTACTCATGAAGGCACAAGACTTCAGAGAAAGTTTACAAATATGAAAATCCTGCTAGGGTTTTATACAAATTAACTCATATTGGCAATATATTTAGTCATAGCGTAATGTGACTACGTTCTAAGTGTATTTGAGTAGTCCAAGGACTAAGATGGTTCGAGATAGCTAATCAAAGATTCAACAAAGCACTTGATCATTCAAAAGATAATGACATAGCATCACATGACAAGAGCATAAAGTACTGGGTTAAGAAAGTGAGATCATTTCCTAAGATCATGTACTGGGGCAGTGATGGGAAAGAGAGTGGACATTTTTCGAGACTATATTCTCCATAATCAAAGGGAACTAATAGGCATAAGGTGTAACTCTCCACTATAGAGGAAGGCAATTCGTCTTATATTGTTTATTTTGTGTAAAGTGTCGCGTATTCAATCAACTGTAAAAGAATTGTTAGAACTTTGCGAGAGTTTTAAGTAGAGAACTTTTTAGTAGTTATTGTAGAATGTTTCAAATTAGAAGTTGCCCAACTCCTTGTATTGTTATTTAACAATAAAAATTGGCCTTCGTATCTCTCTTTTTTATCCAATTATTTTTATTGAATTGTGCATATACTTGTGAATTGAATCTATGGAAAGTACCAGTGTGAATGAGACATTAGGAAACTTAAGAAAAAGTTGTTTGAAGATTATGAAAGAAAGATGAGTTAGGTTTTGACGGATAAAAACTAAAGTGTCATATGAGGACTTTGACTAGTTCCCCCACGCTTAAAAAGATAATATACATGAGAAAATCTATAGGGCGCTTGAAAGATGGAGAAGAGGGTCAAAGATGGAAGAAACCCAAGCAACATGCATAATACATACATCTGTTTTCACCTTAGCTAAACATGTTAATTATCATCACTTAGTAATTGTTGACGGAAATAAGATTAGAATTGTCAGGACCCAGATCAGCATACAGATGAAAATGGTGTCTTTACAGACTAACAACCACATCATTGAAGTGAAAACAGTTTCATTTGTCAAAATTTCAAAAGGTGAAACGTACCATGGGCTTTTGATACAGATCCCCTATAAGTTACCCCTGGTAAGAGTCAGTGAAGGTGTTACCAGCACATGGAGAGAAGCACTATAATGCATGCATCTTCATGCTTGAAGAATGTTTTGAAAAGCAAGAATGTATGCACAAATGCCAAAAAAATAAATAAATAAAAAAGAAAAGAAGAAGAAAAGATCATGCATACCATTTTCAAGAAGATGGAAGTTGTTGACTTCACGGAATACTTCACTGTATATTAGGCCACTCCGGGACATGATAGGTCGAAGGTATGGTTTTAAGTCAGGAATTGCATCTTTGTTACATATGAAAGTCGCAAATATTGTTTCTTGATCAGCGATCACTGTACCACCTCCACTAAATCTTCTGATCACAGGAATCTGATCCTGCAACACTGCTTCAATTTCGAGAAGTTCAGCAGGTCTCCTAAGCATAATATTTTTACATGATTTGGATGTGATTCAAGTAGATAGATTGGGAAGTAGACAACACAGTAAGCAAAACAAGGGCAAATGGTGTTTCAAGCGCCCTCGTATGTACCAAAGGCAATCCTAATCAATTCAGTTCAGTGATAATTAACTGGGAGAAACTACTAACCAACAATGATAATTACTTAGCTTTGACTCTGACTGCTCTTTACAAGTAATAAAAATCTTAACATGGTAGGACATGATCAGACCATTAGACTTGCAACTGGCTGCTTGCAATAATGGGTAAATAATGCCTAGAAAGCGCTGCGTATTAAAGTTAATGCTCCTGTTAGTCATCCTAGTTAAATCTACCAGTTAGGATTCCATGACAATGTGAAACAAGAACTTTTGGTCTTTCAAACAGTTAACTAATGATCTCATTTCACTCTCCAAAGCAGTCAATCCAAACAAGCCTTCAGTAATGTTTCTATCTTAAGACAAAGACCAGAAAGAAAGTGGGTTAGTTTATCTCAACACGATCAAATGGAAAGGGGTAGAATTAGTAACGCCAAACTTTGAACCAGAAATCAGAAGGATCCAAAAAGGCCAAACAAAGCAAGAGAATGAGTCCTCGGCAACAAAATATGCAAACGTTGTTCCGAAGTACCGAGCATCAAAAGTCAAGGAAGAAAAAGCATACTCAGAAACACCCATTACAATAGTAGGACGATTGGTTCCATCATTAATAATACACAAATTGTGTGTCGAGGTACGAAGCAGCTGCTCCTCTATACGCAGTATGGGTACATTTTTCAATCTCACCAGCTTCATTAGCGAAAGCCTCATACTTTGAACCAGAATCTTTCCTCCACCACTAGAATACCACGAGCAAACCTTAAAAATTGAGGCTAATGTAGCGATTCAAATTGTTGCAAAGACTCGTGAAGTTTCCACGTTGACCTAGGAATTTTAACAAACCATCAGCCATCTCCGTCTCATTCCTATTATTAATTAGAGTAAAGTTTTCCTTATTTTAAAAATATTATAATATGTTCACTCTAATTTATAACTTTATTTTTATAAAAAATATATTCTTAATATATTCTTTTTTAATTTTAAATTAATGATTATTAAAATTATTTTATAAAATTAACTTAACTTTTTTTACATATTTTTTTATTCACAATATTAAAATTTTTCCTCCAAAATAAAGGTAGGTTGGAGATGAGCTACGGCAACAAGAAAACAATCGGTCTAACTGCTCAAGTACAAATGAACAAGAAAAGGGTTCCATAAAGTAGTGATCGATGTCCTCTCTTATCCGGTTTATCGGACTCAATCTCTCAACTCTCTAGTTCGAGGCATCAATGAACTATTCAATCGGAACTGAACTGTTGTTCATCGACATATCTATCGAGAGAGCAACAGATGTGCCGACTGACTTGTCACATATGCGGGTCATTTTAATGTTGAAGTCACTTATTTTGCAACACCTCCTATAGAGTGCTACCTAATCTTCTTTATCAGAAATCTGTCTTTCTCGAGTGTAATTTTGAATTTTTTCCCTTAAAAAAAAAAAAGGTTCCATTTGGTGGAGAACATCGGTCAGCGTAAATTGCGGGTTTTGCGATAGATAAGAGGTTCGAATAGGAGAAGGAGCTGACTTTATACTAATACAGAGACTATATTCAGTGGAACGAACTCAACAACCGATATATCACGCACCGGCATCGTTTTCGAGATGACGTGTCACGAGGCTGATCTATTTAAGATTTATATCCCAACAAAACCTAACATGTTTTGCCGCCACCAAACTCTTGCAATCCTATCTATTGTCACATCGACTCTCTCGGAGAACGTTGTTCATTCCTCTTCCTAAAATGGTTTCTCTTTTGTAACTTTCTGTTGTAAAATGACACACAACGGAATCGAACCGATTTTAGGAAGGGAATGAACATTGTTTTGTCGGAGAGATTTTTATCTCAATAATTGGAAATCATGACCCTATTGTTGAATGTATTCTGGCCTTTGGGTCCTCAAGTTTCTTTATTTATTGTTAACTGTACAAGGAAAAAGACTAGTTTTTGTTTTCACTACACGATCATGTTTGCTTTTTTCAAAATGAATAGCTAAGCTTTAATTGGTTCGCTTTGTTGATTGCTTTTTCTCTCCAGTTGGATGTTCTATTTTTTTATGGTCGTCGGAGCATTCTCTAAATGTCAATCAACTTCAAGACTTCGATTGGTTTTTGGTTTTGCACACAAAACATGATTATAGGCTGCTGTCTTAGAATCCTAAAAACCTAATCTCAATAGGACCAGGCCTAGTTTACCACAAATATCCCATTCATGTAATGTATGATTAACATTGGATGGTTGTAGGAAGACGGAAGACCAAAGGTTGGAAATGGAGGTTGTTTCAGTAGCTGAGTTCCTGCAGGAATTGACAATTCAATGGCTCCTTGGCAAACACTTACTTTATTAACGAAATACCTTTTAAACAGGTTTACTTAACTCTCCAGTCTTTCGCAGTCTGGTATTTTCTCGATTTCCTACATTTGTGTGATTTCATCGTTTTTTATTTAACACGTTTAGTAAGCATGCTCTGGCTTGAACATAAACGAAATTAGCATGTCTGTAGAATTTTTCTTTTGTTGGAATCCGATGTTTGACCGATAAGGGAAGGTGGTTGTTATGTCAGGAAATTCGAAAACTGAACCTCTTGTGAGATGGTTTTCGTGACCATATTTCAATTCCTGCAGTTCTCCACCTTTATCTATGTTGTGATCAATTGTATATGCAAGCACTGTGTCCCCTGTCATAACTTCTAATTGATAACATTTACATAACCAAAATCTTTAAACTCTTGGTGAAATGTTTGCCTTTTGATTGGCTTTACTTTTATGCAGACACGTCACAGATGCCTACCTACCCTCCTTTTGCTATAACCAGAATTCTGGATTCTGACTAAATGTTGTTCTGAACATGACGGATGAGATGGCGGTGGGATTTTGAAGAACACATGTGGGTTATCAATTCAACAGTGAGTTTGAACTGCCTAGACCAGTATTTTGGAGCTTTACGACTGTGATATGTGAACTTCCTTGGAATACATTGATTTTTCAGAGAACAAACTGTAACATTCTTTAAGCTATGGATGGTTGGCTTAGCCTTTAACTTAGGCGGACTTTGATGAAATTGTATCCCGACTGACTACATCACATACCCTTGTTCCAGAGAAATAGAAAATAACTCATGCTTTAATCTTCTTCCGTAATGTGTTGAATATCTAACCCTTATTATAGCAAAAATGAGTTTCAATGATCTTGGATACTCTTATGAATAGTAGGAATGATGAACGACTGAAGTCAAGATGAATAGTAGTTGACTATGTGTGAAGACCGTGTAAGTAACTTGCAAATTTGTACAAATGGATGGCAAGAGTGGAAAACATACACGGTTGTCTGGAAATAGATACGCCCATATCCTTAATATACATGATCGTTTAGATTATATGACTAACTGAGACCGTATATATCTGTGATTTCTTGAAATTTGGTTGAGATACGGTCACTTACACGACCCAATTTTAAGACCCTTTTTTGAATATAAAAGAAGAAATAATGAGGTTCATCAGGAAGAGAGAAAAGAACACCGAAAAAGGAAAGAGAGTGAGAGTGGGTAGAAATGCCTTTCTCATTCTATAATTGGTAGCTTTAGCAACAAGTTGTCATGAGTGATTGTTTCATGATTAAATTAAGAGTGTTGTTAATTTGTGGCTATCAACTTGTACTAAATATAGCTGGATTACTTGTAGCTTTTTATAGTATAATTTTGAGTAAGAGTTAATCGCTCAAAATCTTTACTCTTGTAAGTTCCTATTTGAATTAGTGGACTTATTTGTTGAGGTTAAGAAATGGTCAATCTCACGAAGATTGTTAGTAATTACCATTTTTCTTTATCTAACCGTTGATTCAAATTATGGATTCAATTAAAAATTAAACTAAATAATTAAATTAAGATTTAAGCAATAATGAACTTAACATAAAGGAAAATACTTGGAAAAGTCTATATCAAATAAATAGTTCTAGGTGATGAATACCCTTAAGAATTCTTAAATATTAGCCTTTTATCATGTAATTATATTATTGATTATTGGAATGTGAAAACCCTATTTTATGTTATTAATTTTTTCAAGATTATTAACAATTAATCCATCAATTGATTAACAAAAATACTTCTAATTAAAACTCTTAGGATTGTATCATCGATTTGAGAATTTCACTATTAAATTTGACCCTAATTTAGAAAATTTATGTCGACCTATTTCTAAGTTTGTAAGCAACTCTTTCAAATTATGATAGGTCTATTTACACAAAAGGATTTCTCAATCTCAATAATATGAAATCAAATCATGAATTAATATTCCTGATATATTAGAACAAGAATAAAACATATAAACCAATCAATAAATTTGCATTAAGTAAAAGATCAAATCATATTGTTATCCCAACTTAGGGTTCATTATACCTAGGGACTAAATAAATTTAGTTCATATCCATAGAAAACAAAACTAAAGAAATATGTAGAAGAATAACTAGAAAACAAATAAATCATAATTATAAATCTCCTTACAAATAAATCATAATTATAAATCTCATTTTTTCTTCTAATGAATCATCTTGCAAGTTGGATTGAATGTTGTTATGAATATTGTTATCTATCCAATCTTTTGATACATTCTTCATATTTTCCTCCTTCTCTGATTAGAACTATCACCTTTATGTGTTCTTTAAGACTCAAAATAACTCCAAAAATCACCTCCCGTGTTTTTTCCTCCGTTCACGTCTTTGTATAGTAAAAACTAGGATTTATGGGATATACACAATTAGAGTATATGAGCATGTAGGTGAATGTGTATCTCTGAAAATACCTAAATTTGTGAGACAATATTCCTCTAATGCCCACACGTTTATTAAGACTTACATAGTCACTGCTACTCCTCCTAGTGCGACTACTATTCCTGTTGCTCCTCCTACTCCTACTTTTCCTTAGATCCTCTGGCCCCTTTATTCTGGCCCTATCCTATCTTATTGTATCTCAACCATCCATTTAAGTAGGACCCACCTAAATAAATGACTGAGATACAATAGGACAAGTTAGGGCCAAAATAAAGGGGCCAAAAGATCATGTCCCCTCCTACTTTTACTACTGTAATAGGAATAGTACTAGCAATAACAGTAGCAATAGCAATAGTAAGAGTAGAAGTATTAGTAGCAACAATGAAATTATCATCCGACAATAATTGAAAAAAATGAAATTTTAAATATTTATACTTTGTATAATTCAAGCTATAATTGAAAATTTCAGTAAAATTTCAACTTTTTTTGCAGTTAACCCTAAATTTAATCCATGTCATATTATAATTAGACAATTTGTAAAAATAAATTTTGTAAAATATCAGCTAAATGTGTAATTTTTGCTTTAATATTTCACAAAAAATTAAATAAATTCTTATTATTAATTTTATTACTATTTTTAAGATGTAATAAATAATAACATTAAATTACAATGAGTACTGCAAATTGAAAAGCAATTGCCATTGGCTTGCCTAGAATGGAGTAGACCCATGAACGAACTACGGTGTGGTTCCCTTACAAACAGAAAAGATGGGGAAAAAAAAACCATTGATCATTCTGGTGAAATTTTGCAAATAAAAAAGTCAAAAAACTTTTTACAAATCCACAATTAGATCAATCTAATGAAAGAATTCTGGGTGTTAAGCCATACTTCCTCAGCTTAATATAAAACAATTGATCTCCGAAACAATAAATTTGTATAAACGGAGTGTTCTTTTTTAAAGTCACGGACTTTCATTGGTCACCCTGAAGCGTTAAAGAAGAAAACTATACCATAACAAGCGCAGCCTTCAGTTCCCGCTCAGTCAATTGTTTGGAGGACGGACTGAATTCAGTACCTGATAGGGTTTGAATATCTTCCAATTGTGCAAGCTGCAGAGAAAAATGGTTTTTAGCTGCCCCCACAGTTCTCTCGATGAAGAGCGATCGTGGCATATACTCCTTCATACGGCATATGAAATCCAAATGGTTCCTTCCCTATACCAGAAGTAGAGGGCATAATTGTGTATATATAAAAAAAAAATCAGGAGTTGTCAAGGTAAGGTCTGTTCTAAAGAATCGTTGACAAGTCCAGGCACATTATGATTCCTGGAAAATGACTATGTCAACATGTGTATCAAGTCTATCATCTCTCCTTCAAGTCACTTAAATCTAGCGAGCTTTATTTTGCCAATGTATCTTAGCTGCACTATAACTGTATCAAAATGACAGTGGAGGATATACAATCGAACATCCATGTTCTAGATACAGGGGGTCTTTGAATTGGTGGAAGCCACTTGTTAATTACCACATGCATTGGTCTAACAAACAATCACTAACACAAGATAAACATTAAGGAAACATATTAAGTTACCATTCGATATTCAGGAACCCGTTCGGGGAGCTTCAAGTAAGCCATGTTTCTGGCTTTGTAGTCCCATAAAAAGGAAGTGTGATGGATCCATCGACTTTTGGTAATGGATTGAGCATTTCCTCCAAATTTATGGTTACCAAATACGTAATCTTCAACCAAATGGAAATAAATTAGTAAGCTCCACGAAGAATGTCATGTTAAGCCAAAATGCACTATGAAGATGGAGCAAATGCACACGAAAACTAGAGATGCAAGTTGGTTGGGTCAATGAACAATATCCATGAGCTGGCTAATTTACCTTGAGCCCAACTACCATGTTACCATGCATGCCTAAAGCCTTTGCGCTTTTTATGTATTATAGCAAAGAAGAAGTGACTATTTTCATTTAATTTTTTAAATAATCAAAACAAATATTGTTTTGTTGACATAATGGAAAGAAGTGAGAGTAATGTTACAAGAAGGAATAACAGACAACTCTTTTAACTGCCAAACATGGGTCAGATGGAAAGAAAGCTCTCCTCAACACATACCTAACAACAAAATTAATTAAGGTTTTTTGTTAAACCCCTAAATTTAGAAGATAGAATCGTATGTGTTGGTGAGCTTTGGTCAATATTTGACACATGAGTTGGCATGAGAAAAATATGTCAACAAGAGAAAAAGGCGAAGTCTTGTAAATAGGCAAAACATATGTACGAAATCTTGAGAGTAGGTAAGAGTTACCATGTGTAAGTGCAAATTGGAGAATTTTTGACAATGAATGAAATTCATATGTGACATTGACAATGATAATTTTGAGTGCTCATGAAGGCACAAGACTTCAAGGAGAAAGTTTAAAAACATGAAAATCTTGCTAGGGTTTTATACAAGTTAACTCTTCTTGTTAATATATTTAGTCATAGAGTAATGTGACTACACTCTTGAGTGTATTGAATTGTCCATGGACTAAGGTGGTTCGAGATAGCTAATCAAAGATTCAACAAAGCACTTGATCATTTAAAAGATAATGACATAGCATTACATGACAAGAACATAAAGTGCTGGGTTAAGAAAGTGGGATCACTTCCTAATATCATGTAAAGTGGGGCAATGATGGGCAAAGAGAGTGGACATTTCAAGACCATATGCTCCATAATCAAAGAGAAATTATAGGCATAAAAGGTGTAACTCTCCACCATAGAAGAAGGCATTTCAATTTATATTGTCTATTTTGTATTAAAGTGCTGTGTATTCAATCAACTGTAATAGAATTGTCGAACTTTGTGAAAGTTTTAAGTAGACAATTTGTGTGTTTCAAATTAGAATTAGCACAAGTCCTTGTATTGTTATTTAACAATAAAAATTGGCTTTCGTATCTCTCTTTTTTATCCCATTTTTTGATTCAATTCTGTACTTTTGAGTTGAAAATCTGGAAAGTACCAGTGTGAATGAGATATTAGGAAAATTAAACTGTCATACGAGGGACTTTGACTAGCTACCCCGCGCTTAAAAAGATCCCTGTGACAGTTACCATACCTGAGAAAATCTATAGGGTGCTTGAAACATGGAGAAGAGGGTCAAGGATGGAACAACAAGCAACATGCATAATACATACATTTTTGTGATTTGTTTTCACCTTAGCTAAACGTGTTAATTATCATCACTCAGTAATTGTTGACGGAAAAAAGATTGAAATTGTCATCACCCAGTTCATCATACAGATCAAAATGGTGTCTTTACAAACTAACAACCACATCATTGAAGTGAAAACAGTTTCATTTGTCAAAATTTCAAAAGGTGAAACGTATCATGGGCTTCTGTTACCCCTAGACAAGTCAGTGAAGGCGTTATCAGCACATGGAGAGAAGCTCTATAATGCATACATCCTAATGCTTAAAGAATGTTTTGAAAAGCAATAATATATGAGCATGCCTTTTAGTCGAAGGAACAAATGTGCAAAAAAAAAATTTTTATCATGCATACCATTTTCACGAAGATGAAAATTGTTGACTCCACGGAATACTTCACTGTATATTAGGCCACTCCAGGACATGATAGGTCGAGGGTATGGTTGTAAGTAAGGAATTGCATCCTTGTTGCATATGAAAGTCACAAATATTGTTTCTTGATCAACGATCACTGTACCACCTCCACTAAATCTTCTGATCACAGGAACCTGATCCTGCAACACTGCTTCAATTTCGAGAAGCTCAGCAGGTTTCCTGAGTTACATGATTTGGATGTGATTCAAGTAGATAGATTGACAAGTAGACAACACAGTAAGCAAAACAAGGGCAAATGGTTTTTCAAGCGCCCTCATATGTACCAAAGGCAATCCTAATCAATTCAGTTCAGTGATAATTAACTGGAAGAAACAACTAATCAACAATGATAATTAATTAGCTTTGACTCTGACTGCTCCTTACAAGTAATGACAATCTTAACAAGGTAGGACATGATCGTACCCTTAGGCTTGCAACGGGCTGCTTGCAAGAATGGGTAAATAATCCCTAGAATGATGCTGTGTACTAAAAGTAATACTCCTGTTAGTCGCGGTTAAATCTACTAGTCAGGATTCCATGAAATTGTGGAAGAACTTTTGGTCCTTCAAACAGTTATCTAATGATCTCATTTCACTCTCCAATGCAGGCAATCCAGACAAGTCTTCATTATCATTTCTATCTTAATACAAAGACCAGAAAGAAAGTGGGATAGTTTATCTCAACACAACCAAATGGAAGGGGGTAGAATTAGTAACGCCAAACTTTGAAATCCAGATATCAGAAGAATCCAAAAAGGCCAAATTATGCAAACGTTGTTCCAAATACCAGCACCAAAAGTGAAGGAAGAAAAAGAATACCCGGAAACACCCATCACAATAGTAGAATGATCGGTTCCATCATTAATAATACACCAATTGTGCGTCGAGGTACGAAGCAGCTGCTCCTCTATACGCAGCTGTTGCAGTATGGGTACATTTTTCAATCTCACCAGCTTCATTAACGGAAGTCTCATACTTTGAACCATAATCTTTTCTCTCCACTAGAATACCACGAGCAAACCTTAAAAATTGAGGCTAATGTAGCGATTCAAATTGTTGGGTACCTGCAAAATCCAGAAAAACGTTAGACAGAAGTGTACATCTTGGGCTAGAAAGATTCATGAAGTTTCCACATTGAGCTAGCAATTTTAACAAACCCTTAATGTCTTCCAAAACAGCAAACTAAGTAACCAAGAAAACAGCCAGTCCAACTGCTCAAGTACAAACGAACAAGAAAACGGTTTCATTTGGTGGAGAACCTGGGTCAGCGTAAATCGCGGGTTTTGCGGTAGATAAGAGGTTCGAATAAGAGGAGGAGCTGACTACATAATTCAAACATAAATTAACTTACTCATTTTGTATATTACAAAATTCAATTAGAGACCATTTAATTCAATGTTTCTTAAATTTCAGAAAAAAACATAGACTTCAATTCGATGTTGAATCCTAAAATTCCAGAAAACACAAAACACAAAACACAAAACACATCCAAATTGCAAACACTGCAATTCTATGTCAAATACTCAAATTTCATAATCCAAACAACACAAACCTTTAAAAAATTTCGAGTTCCAAACACACATACGAGAGTATGACACAACTACACAACGTAGTACAAGTTAAATCAACTCAAGGATCAAGAACACGTTCAACACTTGGATTTTGGCTGTTTTGCAACCTTAAGGCTTAAAGCTTGATTGTCTCCTTGACTAGGATGGTGACTCGATGAGGCTTCATTTTCTGCTTGATTGGGTTGCCAAAGGAGTGACTTTGTGTGGGGTGAGGTGCAAGTGTGCGACTGCAAGAGAGAGGTGACTGCAAGAGAGTGAGGCTACTGCTTGACTACGGCGGAGGAATGACTGCTAGACAGCGAGAGGCAAAGAGAGTAAGGTGACTGTGACGAAGGCAAGAGAGAGTGAGGCGACTGCGACGGATGGTGGAGAGGCAACGCCTTGACAGGGGCTGTGACTATCGGCGAAACACGAATAGGTGGGGGCAACTGGCGGCGAAACACCATGGAGATGATGGTGATGGACAAGGTAGAGCCGTAAAGGAGGAGCGGCAAAGAAAATCGGTAGGATTCGGGGAGGGGCCAAAGGGTTTAGGGTTAAAATTTTTATGATTACAATTTATTCCTTTTTTGTAATTTACGAAGTTCGGTATTCAACCACTACAACGAGTATTGGGTGGTACCGGTATGGTACTAGTAATTTCGGTATCGTTTTCACGGCATGAGATATATAATTCCTGTTTTTTATTTTTAAAAAACTAAGAAATAAAAACTGGCATCATTTTTTCTAGAATTTTCAAAATTCAGATTGAGCCAAACTTGTATTGTTTGAGTCTGAGCCAGACTTTAGAAGTCCAATATTTAAAAAAACGCCTAAGCCCAGCTAAAGTTTTAAATCGAATCGGTTCATTAACTTTATGGTCTATTTAGTTGGATATTAATTAATGGAACAGAATAAAATAGAATAAAATAGAAAGAAATAGTTTATAATAGAATAGAATATAATATAGTGAAAAATTATTTAAGAAAGATGTAACGATTCATAAGGCCGACCCTAAGTAAAGGCAGGCAAGGCACTTACCTAGGGCCCATCAATAAGATAGGCTCCTCTTGGAAACTCCTTACATTATTACAACTATAAGATAACGGTAACTAATTTATCAAAGAAGAAGAAGATATGTCAAACAGAAGAGATGGTCACCAATCTTCTCTTGTATCTTGTGTGTAATTTTCTTCGCATCATCTCTCATCTCTCATTGCTCTCCGCTCTTCCTTCTTAAACGTTAACCAATAACATTATCATAAGTTAACGTTAACTAACTTATGATGACTTATAACGTTATCATTTACTATAGTTATAAATAGTTTTGAAGAATTTAAGTGAACTTTTGCCCTCTAATTTTTTTTATTTTCATCAACATATACATCTAAAATATCTTAACTTAAAAATTGGCAGCAAAAAATTTTCATGATTATATCTGCTAAGTTCCGAGTATAATTTAAAGGCAAAGTAAAGTTTCAAAATTTTTAATATATTTTTAGCTTGTTAAATATTTGAATATGTTATAATTAATTTATAATTTGTCATTAACGTGGACATTATATTAACATTTTAAATCATAACATTAATATTAAATGATATTGTATTTATTTGTATTTCTCCTTTTTTTAGATTACTTATTATTTATAAAAATAATTAAATATTAATAAATAATTTAATTTTTGTAATTGTAATTTTCATTATACTTTGCCACAAATAATTTAATAATTGTTGGATTTATGTTCTTTTAAAATTCACATAAGTTTGGTGATAATATGACTAAATCAAATAATTTAAGTTACTCAATTCAAAGACTATATAACTTTTATATTATTAATGATTTCGCATCCAGAAATGCACGGAGAAATTATTTTTCATAAATCATGATCCTCTGTGTATTTGTTAGTGTAATTCTCTTAGTGTTTTACAGTCTAATATTATTGTTTGATTACTGCTATTGCTATTTTGTTGTTACTATTGCTATTTTGTTGTTATTATTGCTACTTTATTAGCTAATGTTATGATCATTTAATATTTGGTTGAATATGTAGACTTATAAATTGAGTCATTTATGTTTCATACAAATATGTAAACTTTAAATTTACATATTAGTATATTGTAGATTTATTGGGGCCTTTTTTTTATTTCGCCCAGGGCCTATAAAATGATAGGAACGATCATGATGGTTCATAATGTAATGTAGTGAAATAATGTTTGGAAGATGAATAGAATGTAATGGAATGTATAATAAATGACTAGTATACCCCTGATATTAAAATGGTTGCTGCAAGAGGTTTAACGTTATAATTTTAAAACAGAAATCATCCAATTAAAAAATTACGCACAATTGTAAGAAATAATATTTTATATATTTTCTATTTTAAAATAATAAAAATTTTATTATTTTATTATTAATTATATACAATTTATTATTAATTATACAAAAATATTATTATTAATTTATAAAATTTTTATTAATGAAAATAGAAAATATATAAAAAAATTATTCTGTAATTGTTTATATATATTTCTATATAAATAAAAATATAAATAAATAATTTTTAAATATAAATCATATATAATATAATAAAATACGCCTTACAATAGTAAGCTGTCTATGTAGTCCTAGCTTAACAAAGACCAAGTCTCTCTCTTGAAACTTCACCTCTCTCTTGTAAACATCTGCTAATTTCTTCATCATAGATTGTGCACGTAATAGGTTGTGTTGAGTTGGCGTAAAGCTTCACCTCTATCAACCAAAGCTAACGCCATTAATTCCATTTGAGTTTCTCCTCGAAAAAAATGCAACAAGGTTGGTGGAAGGCGACCATAGAAGACTTTGAAAGGAGTCCTCCCAATTGAGACATGATAGTTAGTATTATACCAATATTCAGCCTAAGATAACCAACAAGACCAATTTTTAGGTTGTTTGGTAGTGAAGCAACGAAGGTAGGTTTCTAGACACCTATTAACTACTTCTGTTTGTCTGTCCGTTTAGGAATGGTAGGAAGAACTCATCTTCAATACTGTCCCTTGTAGCTTGAATAACTCTTTCCAAAAATTACTAGTGAAGAGTGGGTCTCTATCGCTCAATATGAAACTAGGAACACAATGCAATTTCACCACATCTCGGATAAATAATTTAGCCACTGTTTTAGTTGTAAAAGGGTGTTTGAGGAGTAAGAAATGAGCATACTTTGATAGTCGATCTACTACCACCATTATGACTTTGTAATCATGGGACTTCAAGAGCCCTGTAATAAAATCCATTGAAACTTCATCCTAAATCAGCTTGGGAATAGGTAGGGGTTGCAAGAGGCCAGCTGGAGACATAACCATGTATTTATTCTTTTTGGCATAGGGCATATTCACGAACAAACTTCTGTATTGACAACTTCATTCCTAGCTAAAACAATCCGCTAGCCAACCTCTTGTAGGCCTTTAGGAAACCAAAATGTCCCCCTAAAGGTGAGGAATGATACTCTTGCAGTAATTGGGGAATTAATGTCGAAGTAGATGAAAGAACTAACCTGTTCTTATAGAACAACAAGTCGTCCCTTAGATGATAATCAAGTTTAGAGTTGGGGTTCTATAGGAGAGCCATAATGAGTAAGTTCAATTTCGTATCCCCCTTGACTTCTTATCTAACCATATCCATATCAAGCCAAAATGGGACTGAAATTACCGTGAACAATATCTTATCGTCTTCCACTCTAGAGAGGGCGTCTGTAGCTCCATTTTGCTTTCCAAGTTTATAGATAACTTCAAAGTCTAAACCTAACAACTTAGCTTGCCAACATTGTTGATCTATTGATGGAGTTCGCTGGTCTAATAAATGCTTCAAACTCTTATGTTAGGTGTAAACCTTGAAATGTCTCTCAGTTAAAAAATGCTTCTAATGCTGAATTGCCATCATTACCGCCATCACTTCTTTCTCATAAACAGATTTGGAATAAGTTGATTCAGCTAGTGCCTTGCTAAAATAAGCCAATGGGCGGCCCTCTTGTATTAGGACAAAACCTAAACCCCTTCCTGAAGAGTCACACTAGATGGAAATTTCTTGGAGAAATCTGGTAAAGCTAGAACTGGTGATGTAGTCATTCTCCTCTTTAACTCCTCAAAAGCTTCTTGGGACTCCTTCCTCCAACTAAACTCGTCTTTCTTGGTAAGTTTAGTAAGTGGTTTTGCAATTTTACCATAATCTTGGAAAAATTTTCCGTAGTACCCAATGAGACCAAGGAACTCTCTTACTCCTTTCACATTCTTGGGAATAGGCCACTCTAAAATGCTTTTGATCTTCGATGGATCCATAACTACCCCTTCATATGAGATAACATGGCCTAGATACTCTATAGATTATTGCCCGAAAATACATTTCCTCCTATTAGCATACAACTAATTGTCCAGTAGGAGTTGTAACACCCAAGCCAAATGTTGCATATGTTGATTCCAATCTAAATTGTAAACTAAAATTTCGTCAAAGAAAACTAGAACGAACTTACGTAACAGAGGTTTGAAAATAGAGTTCATAGTGGATTGAAACGTAGCAGGTGCGTTCATGAGTCCGAAGGGCATCACTAGGTACTCGTAATTCCCTTCATGAGTCCGAAACCCTATTTTATAAATATCCTCTCCTTTAACCCTGATCTGGTGAAAACCTGACTTCAAATCTAATTTGTAGAAATACTTGGCCCCATGTAACTCCTCCATCAGCTCATCTACCACTGGAATTGGAAGCTTTTTAGGCACAGTGAGCTTATTCAAAGCTTTGTAATCAATACACATCTGCCATGACCTATCCTTCTTTTTAACAATAATCATAGGACTTAAGAAGGGACTGATACTGGACCTAATAACTTCGGTTTCTAGCAACCGTCGAATCTGCCTCTTAATCTCATCCTTATGATGATGTGAGTGCCTATAGGGATAAATGTTCACAGGTTCTGCCCCTTCTTTTAGGTTGATTGCATGGTCATTAGCCTTCTTAGGTGGCAGCCCTATTGTCTCTTGAAAACTGACTCAAATCTGAACAAAACAACCCGCAATTCCTTTTGTTGCACTGCATTCAGGATTCCCATTTCTTCAGAGACAGATCCACTGATTCCCATGGACCACAATAGCCCTTCTACTTCCACTTCATGGCGTTTGAGTATCTGTTGTAGAGCATGAGGAGAAGAGCCTTGCATATTAATTCCTTGAAAAGTGACTTATGCTCCTATTTGGTCGAAGGACATACACATCTTCTTTCAATCAACCCTCACCACTCCTAATGTCTCCACCATGCAACACCTAGTATTAAATTAGGTCCCCCAATATCAAAAACGTATGCATCTACACTAAAATCTACCCCATTCATTTCCAGTTTTACCTCCTTGCAAACTCTTTCTGAGAAAGACCGATGCCCATCTCCCAATCTTACTCCGAAGGTTCGCGTAGGAGTAATGGAGATTCTTACGGCTTGCACCAACCTATTAGACACAAAATTATGACTAGCTACACTATCTACCAAAATCAAGATAGGCATTTCATTAAGTTTACCCATCAAAACCATGGATTTCAAAGATGTGGTTTGATATTTTCCTATTTCTCTGAGCTCAACCAAGTTGCATACCAACTCCAAATCCTTTTAATGCTCTTCTTCTTCCGTTGTTTTTTGACTTTTTACTATACGTCTCCTTCCTAAACAATCAACTTATACTCCTTGTCTGGACAATGGTGAAGTGGACCGAAGGTTTGGCCATATTTAAAGCACAACCCCTTTACCCTTCTCTCTATAGGTTGTTCATACGACAAATTCTTTGTTCCCCTCCACTTGGTTCCACTATTTCTATTTCTGTCTGCTATGTCACCTCCAAATTTGTTGGGCATTTCCCTTCCTTCACTCCTCGTATTAATAAATCTTCTGTTTGAGTGACCAAAATGAGGGATAACTGGGGTGGCCAACTACGAACCATGTCTAGAAGGTTGGATTCATGACTTTTTCCTGGGTTTACTGGTGTGAATTACCCCTTCACTGATCAACTTCCTTTCTACTTTCGTGCCACAGTCAACAATTGATTTTTGGTATGCCAGTTGTAAGTCCTGACCCAATTCTTAACCTCTTCCCGTAGACCACCCAGAAAATAGCTCATAAACCATTATTTTGGGAAATGGGTGATTTGCGAGGACAACCGTTCAAACTCGTCGATGTATTCATCCACCGAACCACATTGGATGACCGATTTAAGCTGCTCAATCAGATTGCCTTCATCCTTCCCACCATATCGATCGAACAGAGAACGTTTGAGTGTTCCCACGTCATATATGGATCAAGCTCGCATATGGAAATGAATTAATATAATGTAATAACCTCCATACATATCTGAGCCATCGATAAATGAAGCTCAGAAGAGATCCCATAGATTAAAAAATAGGACTCTACACATGTAACCCATGTGAAAGGATCCTCCCTGTCGAACGAAGGGAGATCGACACATTATGTTGCATTCCTATATTCTTCCCAAGCATGCTTTGTTGTCGCAGACATCGAGCGATTCTCCCATCGACGAGGCTCTATCTCTTGAGTACCATTAATCAATTTTTCACTACCCAACGAGGAAGACGCAAGTTGAGTCAACACTATCGAACCTTCGACTCTTTCTCCCATACTCTGCTTCTTTGGGTTCTTGCCAGTTATGGCTTGGAATCCTTCCCTCAACTCCGACTAAAGGAGATTTTGGGACTTAGCCAATGTCGCGACACTGGCCATCAAAGAACTCAACTGTATCTGTAAGTCCTTTAGAGTAGCATTATGGAACTTAACCATCCCTTCTTAAACTGAAAGTGACATTTCTTGTCTCCTAAGAGATGTTCTATCGTAGAGACTCTAGATTCCATTCAAGTTTGCATACAATCTCTACCCCTCTACACCCTCTCAATGAAAGCACCACTTGGTAGGAAATACTATAAAGATTGTATTATTTATGTACATAAGAGAGACAACTGGAGCAAGCTCCCCTCTTGGAAAAATACCCAGGCCTGAACAATCCTTCACAATTCTAAAAATATGCCCCTCTTCTCTTCTAGTTCAGCTATATCCCTCTTTACATATTCACTCTCCTTAACTACCTATAACAAACTCGTATCAACTTGCTTATATGGCAGATTCCCCCTTCCCCAGCTTATTGTTATGAATATAAGTTTTAATGGGCTTAGGTTGCTTAGGTAATATGGGCTGATCACTAGGAGAGGTGTTAACATTGCTATTATTGGGCATATTTATTCAGTGAAAGCGCAAAGTCTGCCTCCAACTGTTAAGACTTTAACATCTTCAAGGTTCCTGGACATTTTTAAGGCCACGAAATGGGTTTGGATGTACTAAAGTTCTATTTCCTCCTACAAATGATTACAAATTTTCAAAAGGAAAAAAATTGAGGTTAAAGGGGTAATGAAAATGGAGCAGGCAACATAAACGTAATAATTCATTAGAAATTTAGAAAAGTAGACTCACTTGCATAAGAAATATCTGCTTAGAATACTTAAAAGCTCAACTTTTATCATATTCTTATGATATATTGTGGGTTCAGAATTGTCAAAGGCACAATACTACTTCTGTCATAGAAAAATAATCAAATCTAGAATGTGTTAGAGTATTCCATAATGACTAAACATGAAAATATTAAAGAGTTTATAAATGATAAGGGCTAACTAATCAAATGACTAGTTCTAGTCATTTTGAAAATGGTTAACCCAAGCCCAATTCTTGTTAGTAGACTTTACACTCTATCCATATTAAAAATTCTAATATGGTATTAGAGCAGGTTTCGTTCGGATTTTTAATTTCTCAGTTGTCCGTTTGGATGTCCAGTCCCAACAGCTCGGTCTAGTTACCACTGTGTTTATTTCAAGTGACAACTAGATGCCTAGTCCCAGTTGCACTTGAGGGGGAGTATTAGAGTATCCCATATTGACTAAACATGAAAATGTTAACGAGTTTATAAGTAGTAAGGGCCAACTAACCAAATGACTAGTTCTAGTCATTTTGACAATAGTTAACTTAAGCCCAATTCTTGTTAGTGGACTCTACACTCTGCCTATATTAAAAATTCTAATATAGTATTAGAGCAGGTTTGGTCTAGATTCTTAATTTCTTGGTTATCCGTCTGAATATTCAGTCCCAACAGCTCAGTTCGGTTACTGCTGCGTTTATTTCAATAGAAAGTGAAAATTTGAAAGGATGTGGTTTCGTAAAATCTAGTTCTGCCGCAGTTGCTTTGAGCTATTTCTATCGGTTGCTTGATACAAAGCAACTATGTCAAGAAATGATAAACAAAGTAGTTTGTAGATATCAATTTAATCATAGAGTTGTTTCCACCCTCTATAACTACTGGCTCTCATACCACTTTATTGGGCTCCAATCACAACTCTCATAATGTTAATTAAAAATAATCAACTAGTCTTAAGAAACTCAGTTACAAAACCAAACAATCAAACAATATATATGATAAGAAAATAAAACGAACACTAGATATACATGAAAAACCCTCTAGTATAGAGGAAAAAATACGAGTCAAATTAACGAACAAATCCACTAATTCAAATTGGAACTTAAAAAAGTTTAAGGATTGCGAGCTATTAGCTCTAACTCAAAATTATACCATAAAATATCTACAAGTGATCTTACTGTGTTGAGTACAAGTTGATACCCCCAAATCAACAACGCTCTCAATCTAATCATAAAATAATCACTTAAAAGATAACTTGTTGCTAAAACTACCAGTTCTAGAATAAGAAAAACTTCTCTACTCACTCTTTCTCTCTCTCTTTTTTATTGTCCTTTTTTAGTGTTCTTTTCATTTTTTTGGATGAACCTCATCATTTCCCATTTTATATTTAAAATGAGGGTTTTAAAACTGGGTCGTGTCAATCAAAATATCCTAACCAAATTTCAAGCAGTCTCAGTTAGTCATATAGTTTACTCACACGACCGTGTGTACTAAGGACATAGATGTATATGTTTCCATACAACCGTGTATGTTTTCGACTCTTACCATTCATCTACATGTTAAGTCAAGAAGACTTTACAATGAATAATTTTGATGTCAATCAAATAACAATAATGTTAGAAACAAAAGAATGTCTTTGACAAGTGTGTTAAGTATGCAGACGCAAAGACTACATAGACGCAGGCGCAGACGCAAAGACTACATAGATGCAGACGTAGACGCAAAGACTATGCAGACGTAGACGCAGACGCAGACGCAGATGTAGACGTAAACGTAAAGGCAAAATAGAAGCAAAGAAGACATAGACGATACCACGAAGATACACTAGCATATCAGACAGTTATTTAGTTAGAGTTAGTTACAGAACTCAACTAAAGAAGCGGTTATCTAGAAGCGGTTACCTAGAAGCGGTTATCAAGAATCAAGAAGCCGTTATCAAGAACAAAGAAGCAGTTAGAGACGAAGACTATA
>JANQBM010000007.1:23146457-23157823 GCA_025594535.1 Erythroxylum domingense | reverse complement strand
AATCTAATCAAGTCAACAAAAGAAAATCCACAATTCCAAGAGGCTCTTGAAAAATTAATTCAAGAAGTCAACAGAATTAAAATCACAGAAAAAGGAGATACAACACCACCTGCTGTAATAAGAAAAACACATTTCTTCCGAAATCCTCAAGAAATTTTTGCTTCCGAAAAAGCAAAATTGACAAAATGAGTCGTCCAAGCACAAGTGGATCAAGGCCCAGAACATCATTTGAAGGCTCTAGATCTGCTAGAGATTTAATGCCAATTAGAGATATCGAAAGAAATGAAGTTATGACAACAATTGATGATAGAATTCGAAATTATCATCGGTATCGTCAAGCTACAAGAAATGCTATCAACCGTATAACAGGAAATAGCAACAGAAAAAGAACGTTGGAGATGAATCTCGATCCAAATTATCTACTTCAACTATCAAACCAAAAAAGAGCAGAAATGGTACCTGCTGTAATAATAATAATAATAATAATAATAATAATAATAATAATAATAATAATAATAATAAGGATATTTTGATTTTTTTGTTGGCTATTCCTTTGTCATTCCAAGTTTATATTTTCAAATCAATCATTGACATAGAAATTCTTTAACTGTAAACCAAATAAAGTAATACCCATTTCATTCTGTTCCTCATCTTTTATATTCCTAAAAATAACTATTTCATTCCTTGAACCAAACGGGCTGTAAGAGTTTGGTAGTTAAGAGCAAAATTATACAAGTGTTTATAAAGACAAATATTACCTATAATAGGAGTAGAAATACAATTGATAGTATAAACAAATTAGAAAATCAGCTTCTTCCCAAAGAGTTTTCAGGATAAGAGGAAGAGATGAGAAGATCCTAGATAATATCAAGTATGTATCTATGCTTTTGTTTAGCCATACCATTATATTAGGAGACCTTATATAAGATCTTTAGATAATAGTCTTTTTATTAAGAAAAATTGTGAAAGATTTTTTTCTTTGTATTCTATGGCATTATCAATATGCAAAATTTTGAATTTGCAAGAAAATTGAGCTTGAAGTATGTTTGCAAAGCGAGAATAAATGAAAAATAGTTCAAACCTATAACTTAAAGGTAAATCTATGTATATAGAGAATTCATCATCAAAGATCATATAATGTCACAAACCTTCCATAGTGTCATAAGGAGCAGGTTCCTAAATGTTAGAATGAATTAAATCAAAATGTGTTAAAAAAATAAAATCATTATTCATAAAAGCTAAATTATGATTTTAAAACGTTGACATGAGATACAACTAAAATTTCCAATCATTGTAATTGTCTTCAGGATTATAAGAGTTTAGTATATATCAAACACCAATTAAACGACCATATTATCGCTAAAAATAAAACATTAAATGACTAAAATACTACCCTTTTTTCAAAAAGAGTTCTTCTAACATTTTTTTAAGAAGAGTTTTGATATAAAACAAAAATAATTTGTATTTTAATAGGGATAACCAATCCTAAATTACTCAACCTTTTGAGATATTTTCAATTTAATGCCCAAGATTTCAAAATTTTCAATTGAGTGATCAATCTTTTAAAACCTCATCAATTTAGTTAAAAATATTAGTTTTTGTTGATTTAACTAATGGATGGACATTCACATGATATTTAGTAGATATGCCACATTATCAAAAATAATTTTTAAACTTAATTCTTAAAGTTTTAAAAGGTTGGTTACTCAACAAAAAATTTAAAATCTTAGACACTAAATTAAAAAAAACCTTAAAAAGTTAAGCACTTTTAAGTATGTTATTCCCTTTTTAATGTGTAAAACTATTATATAAAGAAATATTTATATATAAATTTACACAAAATATACTCAAAATATGTTTATATAATTATTACATAAATCTATAATTATACATTAATTGTTAGATTTTTCATATATGGTGGACAACAATAAATTGTATTTTATCAATTTTTAATAACTTATAAGTTAAGTTACATAAAATTAATCTAGATAAAGGCAATAAATTGATCAAATAAAAGGATCTAAGACAATGGGATGAAGTCTAGGAGAAAAATAGGTCCCGATCAGTGTGGACCAGACCCATATCAGGCCTGTGATAAGGAAGCTGGATATGGAATCTATATATATAGGTTAAGGTCTCTTGTTGTTGCTTAACTAATTCATGAACGTACAGAGACTTTGACCCATTAAAAGGTTTATGGTTTAAGAAAACCATAGAAAGACATTAACCACATCTCGGTGAGTGATTTTAGTAAAGGTGCTGAGAGGATTCAAGCTCATTAGAACCTTGAAAATCTTATTGGAAACTTGATGGAACCAAAATCAGATATTTCTTCAGTTTTTCTTTATTCCCTTTTCATGTTCGATCTAACTAAGGCTCGTGTTATGTGTTACATATGGTATCATAGTGGTTACATGATCGAATTATTGAAATTTTTTTTGATTTTTCTTCATAAAGATTTCAGAGAAAAATGTTCAGTTTTTATATTTTTTTCTTGCTTACGGTTGCTTGAAAATGGGTTACATGTGTTTGACCTTGAAAAATGGGTTGAAAACAAGCCTCAAACTGTAAAATATTGGCCCGAAAGTCACCAGAAATCGCCTAATCCTGCTGGAGGAGGAGACTGTTGGGTGTTTGTTGTACATGTGCACGACGAGCAATCATTAATAGGTAGTGGTAGGTGAGGTGAGAGCATGTATCGCGCACGAAAACTAGATGCGCGACATGTCGTGTAGTGCGATGATTAAAGCATATGGCGTGTGCAAACACGCACATTTTTCTAGCAATGGTGGCGGGACACCCATGTATGAAGCATGCGCTAACTATGCATCCCGCCACGTGATGTTCGCAGTGAAAGGTGTTTATCTGGGATGTGCAACAGATGCTCCAAACAGGGTCAATGCATCTGCGCATACGACGCGTACTCCACACTTGCCATCAAGAGTTAGAGTGCGTCAGTGAGCGTTGGCGTGTGTAGTACATGCGCTTGACACATTAAGAGGTGTGTCAGACGTGGCGCGTGCACTATACGCACCATCCAGACGACACGGACTAGTGTTATCATAGTGATGTCATGTTAATGTTAGTAACTACAGTCATTATTGACATCAACACTATAATGCACTGTTGACATCAACGCTACAGGGATTATTGACGTTAGCCCAAAAAAACATAAAATTTTAGGATTCACATAAGAGTCCTTAGGGCATTTTAGGTTGGTTCTTGAGTTTGAGGAATTTATAAAGTATTTTTTTATTTTTCTGGATTTATTACATAAGTAATAAATTAAAGTTTAACTTGAGAAAGGGAAATGAGGCATTCTGAACTTGTTTTAAAGTAAATTTTCATGCTTTAGACTTCACATGAGGGAGATACTTGAGGTTTTCATTTCTCAGGTTTTATGTTTAGTGTTCGAAATAGCATGATAGTCACTTGAATGTAGACTTTTTTGCAATAAAAGTCTTAAATAAACTTTGTTGACGATCATTTCAGCATGAGTATGTGATAATAATAATGTGCACCCAATCTTTTTGCATTTCTTGATGATATTTTTTAACACACTAGATGCTCATACAGAGTGTGAGGATAACATAAAGAAGTATCCCTTGTGCTTGTGAACCTTTTAGGTACTAATGAGAATGTAGTCACTAAAGTGGCCTTTCAAGTCAGTATTTGAATTGTTCTGCTTGTATGTTACGGGATGTCTTTGTTCTTATGTTTGGTTATTCTACCCAAAGGTGTTGGCCTTACATAGGATTTTGAGGTGTGCATAAAGGCATTAGATAGAGGAAAGTTGTTGCTTAAATGATCTATTCACCCAAAGGTAGTGGTGTTATGAGAGTTAATGGTGTGTCCTTTGATCGCTTTTTATTGAGGTTTGGTTGCATGTATTATATATTCAGCCCAAAGGTATTTCATAATATGCGTAATCAAATTCTCAGTACAGATACAATTTTATAGCTATGAGTATCATGGTGGACATGAATTTGTGCTGATTCTTCCATTGCCATTTTATAGTTACCTTTTCAGTAAACAAAAACATTGTCACCACTGAAACCCTTACTGGTTTTAATTTGAAGAAGTGGAAGCAGGATGTGGGGTTTGCTTTGGAGATGGCATATGTCAACTTGGTCATGTAGATGGAGCAACTAGCTCCAATCACTCCCAGCAGTTTGGAAGCTGACAAAGCAACCTTTGTAACCTGGGAGTGGTCTAATAGGATGTGGAGGTCAATCTTAGATTATCTACTAAGTGGACTACCAGACATTAGCATAGTAAAGGAGTTTTTGGATAATTTGTTCTAGAGATATAAGGTCTCATCTAATATTGACCAAAGACCCTTAATTAAGGACTAATTCTGTATGAGGTATACAGGAGAAGGGGAGTATGGGACTACATTATCAAGATGGTCCACTTATAGAGTAAGGTGAAGGCATTTGACATTCCCATTCTTGATGCATTGATAGTGCACCAAGCTTGGAACAATCTCCTATCAAAGGTTGGTATGTTGGTCACATCAAACATTTTGCAGGATGAGGCTTACGATATCAACGCCTTGATTGCCCGATCTATTGTAGGAAGCTTAAAAGCACTCCTCATATACCCCTGTTTGCAACCGTTAAAGGTAAGAGCGAGGTTAGATCCCAAAGAGCTAACGGGAAGAATTCCAAATTTGTTCCGCAAATAAAGACTAATCAGTCTAGTATTGGAAAAGGGCCACAAGAGTTGAAGAACATGAGGTGATTCTTTTGTAAAAAAAAGGGGCATAAGAAAGTAGATTGCCAGAAGTATAAATTTTGGAGATATAAAGTTTGGAAGATGAAATAGGAACTATTAGGTATCTCCTTGGCTTATATTATTCATTAATCCAATTTTGCTATAGCCACATTCAATTCTTGGTAGTTAGATAGTGGAGCTACTAATCATGTCGCTTCCACAAGGCAAGGGTTCAGATCCAGGGGAAAGCCAACTAAAGGAGAGGAGAAGTTGATGGTTAGCAATAATGAAGAAGTTAATGTTTTATATATAAGGGATGTACGTCTGAACCTTGATACGACATTTGTCCTTGTATTATGAGACACATTTTATATATTGTCTTTTCGATGGAATCTGATATCTGTACTAGTATTAGACAAAGAGGGTTATCATTTTGTCATTGAAAATGCAATTGTATAGTTATCTTTCAATGCGAAACATATTGGAATTACCTTCTTAGTATATAGTTTATATCAAATATACCTTTTCCCTCATGAAATGTATGCTTCTTCATATATTACCAAACTTGTTACTCGAAGGAGACCTGTCATTAAGGATACATTATACATTTTATGTCATAAACATTTAAGCCATATTTCTAAAGATAGAGTTAAGAGACTGATAAAGGAAAACATACTCCCAACTCTAAATTTTGTTGATTTGGAAATATGTGTCGATCGTTGCAGAAGTAAGTTAACTAAAATAAAGAAAACTCCTGATTCTGGTTTGTTAGACCTCATAAATATAAAAATTAGTGGGCCTTATATAGCCACATTATACAATTCTAGATATTTTTCTAACTTTTATTGATGATTATTCTCATTATAATTAAGTGTTCTTACTTAAGGAAAAGTCTGAAGTTCTTGAGAAATTCAAGAGCTTTAAGGCTGAGGCTACGAACCAATTGAGAAAATCTATCAAGATAGTCAGATCTGTCTATGGTGGAGATTATTATGGTAAACATGGGGTTTCAGGATAAGAAAAAGATCTGTTTCCCAGATACGTGGAATCTTATGGAATAGTGACTTAGTTCACTATGCCAGGTAGTCCTGACCAAAATGGTATGGCCTAAAGGTGTAATCACACTTTAAAGGATATGAAGAGGTCAATACATAGTAGGATTAACCTACTTGAATATCTTTAGGGTGAGACTAGAAGACGACTTTTTATATACTTAATAGAGTCCCGAGAAAATTGGTGCCCAAGATGCCTTTTGAACTCTAGATTGGGAGTAAGCCCAACCTTGCACACATTTGCGTATAGGGCTGCCCTACTGAATTACGTTTGTTTAATCCTCATGAAAGCAAATTTCAAGCTCATTCCACTTGTCTTGAATATCTTTAGGGTGAGACTAGAAGACGACTTTTTATATACTTAATAGAGTCCCGAGCAAATTGGTGCCCAAGATGCCTTTTGAACTCTAGATTGGGAGTAAGCCCAACTTTGCACATATTTGCGTATAGGGCTTCCCTACTGAATTACGTTTGTTTAATCCTCATGAAAGCAAATTTCAAGCTCATTCCACTTGTTGCTACTTTGTAGGTTATCCCGATCACTTTAAAGGCTACAGATTCTATTATAGAGAAGGGGATCTCAAATTTTGGAATCACAAACAACTAAGTTTTTAGAATACGATGTCTTTAAGGAGGGTGGGCTTTCTCACCCTACACTTGAAAGCAGGATGGATACTACAGTTGTTTCGTATCTGCCATTCATATAGTCAGGTTCAGTGGATCAAGGTCCTAATACCATACCAATATAGGAACAAGAACCCATACTTATACAAACAAAGGTTCCTGAGGTACAAAAACCAATGCAGCTGTAAAGATCCACTAGATTGAGATGACCGGCTATGTCATATGATAACATAGTCTATTTGGGTGAACAAGACTATGATATTGGATATGTTTTCGATCTAGTTCCTTTTAAAAAGGTTATCTTTGAACCCCATGGAAATTTGTGGTTGGAGGCAATGATGGACAAAATGCAGTCCATAAACCATAACCACGTATGGAAACTTGTTGATTTGCCTCAATATTGTAATCTCGTCAGTTGTAAATGGCTATTTAAGACCAAGAAGAAATCTCAAGGTAAAGTTGAGCAATTTAAGGCTCAACTGGTTGTCAGAGGGTTCAATTAGAGAAAAGGTATTGATTTTAATGTTACCTTCTCTCTCGTGCTCTCTAAAGATGCATTCAGAGTGATAAAGACAATAGTAGCTCATTACAATATAAAGTTACATTAGATGGCTGTCAAAATTGCTTTCCTAAATGGAGACCTTTATGAGAAGGTTTATATGGAGTTGCTTTCCTAAATGGAGACCTTTATGAGAAGGTTTATATGGAGCAACCTGAAGGATTTTAGGATGAAGAAGAAGTTGAAAAGTTTTCAAATTTAGAAAATCCATATACGGTTAAAAACAAGCATCTAGACAATGGTACCTAAAGTTTGATGAGGTTGTGACCTCTTTTGGCTTCATAGAAATAAAGTTAAAGAATGCTTGTACTACAAGGTCAGGAAGAGCAAATTTATCTTCCTATTATTGTATGTAGATGACATCTTGCTTGCATAAAATGAATTGACCATATTGTATGAGGTTAAGTAACTTTTGAGCGAGCATTTTGACATGAAGGACTTTGGTGAAACAACTTGTGTCCTAAGTATGAATATTCACCAGGATAGATCTTAACATTTTTTATGCCTCTTATAGAGTGCATAAATTAAGCGTATGTTAGAAAGGTTTAATATGGCAGACTGTAAACTTGTTGTTCCACCAATCTCTCATGGTGAGATATTATCTTTGACACAGTGTCTAAAGAATGAAGTAGAGAGAGAGAGGTTATGAGGAATGTTCCATATTCTAGTATGGTTGGTAGCCTAATGTGTGCCCAGGAATGCACTAGGCGAAACATTGCAATTGTTGTTGGACTACTAGATCAACATCTAGCTAACCCAGGTATAGACCATTGGAATGCAGTCAAATAAGTGTTGAGATACTTAAAAGGAAAGAAGTATTATATATTGACATAAAGAAGGGTCAACAATTTAAACATCACAAGGTATACAAATTCTGATTTTGCTATGTATTTAGATGATAGAAAGTCCACTTTAAGTTACGCTTTTATGTTGGAAAATGGTGCAGTATCGTGGAAAAGTGTCAAGTAGATACTAATGACTTCCTCAACTACGCATTTAGATTTTATTGCATATTATAGGGTTGCTACACAGGCGGTATGACTTAGGAACTTGATTTTTGAGTTGTATGTGGTTGATTCAGTAGCTAGGCCCATCCAGTTGTATTGTGATAATCTTGCTGCTATGTTATTTAGCAACAACAATAAGAATTTAATAGGGTCTAAACATTTGGAGGTCAAATACTTGACCAAAAAGGAGTTAATTCAAAAAGGTGACATTGAGGTGGAGCATTTACGGATTGAGGAGATGTTAGCTGATCCCTTTAACTAAAGGACTTCGCCCACTTATGTTTAAAAGACATGTGTACAATATGAGTGTGTTGAAGTCCATAGACATTGTTAGTTAGAGATTATGATGTTTGCTCCTTGTATATTAATATGTTTTGATGTATTATGACATTATGATTGTTATTAATAAAAATTATAATCTTTTTATCTTTAGTAATACGTGTTATTATACATTGTCATAATGTATGTGAAAGATTTAAGGTTTGTGTCGATCTTAAGTAGTTTAAAGATCATTGGGCATATATACAGATTGACCTTGGTGTATGTCTAGGACACATACAGTCTAAAAAGATATCCATGGATTTTAATATGACATAGGAGGATATAAGCATTTAATCCTATAAAGGTATTCTTTAATGCAATATAACATTCAGTGAAAGGACATAAATATTTTCTCTACTGTAGTTTAGCATAACATTAGTGAAAATAAGATTTCTCTGATGCAGTTTTGAATACACAGTTTAGCATAAAGTTTAGAGAAATCGAGACCTACAAACGAAATGAAGATATATTTTAGATCACACATGTATCATCCTTATTTATCACACTCCTTTTTCTCATTCATGTTAATAAGGTATTAGGTATGTGTGATTATATTGGATCTGTGTCACTCATGACGTATGTGTTTGTTATCTTTCGGTATCGAAAGTCTTACAGGACATAATGGACTTTTATTATCTTTGGATCAATTGTTTTGTTTTTAAACCTGATCGATCAATATAGTAACATAACTTAACCATATTTTAAACTGGTTTTCAACTTTGTATCAATATCGAAATTAATTATTGTGCAAGGGACAATAATAAATTATCCTTTTATCAGTTTTCAATAATTTATCAGTTAAGTTACGTAAATTTGATATGGATAAAAGTAATAAAGTGGATGAATAAAAGGATCCAAGTTAATGGTCCAAAATAATGGACCTCAATCAATATGAATAGGACCCATATCGGGTCTGTGATGGGAAAGCCAGATATGGAAGCTATATATATAGGTTAAGGTCTCCTGTAGTTACTTAAGTAATTTGTAAATGTATAGAGACTCTAATTCATTCAAAGGTTCACGACTTAAGAAAACTATAGAAAGACATTAACCAGGTCTCGGTGAGTGACTTTAGTAAAGGTGTTGAGAGAATTCAAGCTTGTTACGGCCTCAAATTTTAAGTATTTCTTCATTTTTTCCCTTCACGTTGATCTAAGATACGTAACCAAGACTCATGTTACTTGACATTAACAACAGTCACCAATCCCTCATAAACCCAGTGATCTTATCCACTGTGTTCCGACATAAAATCCTAGCAGCCAGATACTCTATTTCACTATTATCAGATTTTATCTCCAATTCCAATAGAACACTATTGTATAATTCTTTTTTTTATCAGGTTAAGATGGTCGTGAGCACTCTCAAGCCCTTTTTACACTAAAAAAATCACAATACTATAGTCAATATTATTATTGCCACTGTTTTTGGAATTGTTGAATAATATAATAGGATGACTCATCTAAATCAAAATTGTCCTATCTGGAGCCACATACGATGTTCTAACTTTTGACCCAAAATATAAACTCGATCCTTAATTTACTCTTAAAATTTAGTATCTTTAATTTTAAAGTTTAATTAATTAGGTTAAGTTAATTGAATTGAGTTGAGTATTACACCTTCAGATCTTCATCTAAAATTGAACTTTTAATGACAACGTAAATTGAGTTTAAGATATTGTAATGTAAAATTTTCGAATAGAGAAGATATTATATTTTCATAAACTTGACATAAATTTTGAGTTGGTTTCTTTTATGGAAATTATATATAAATTAAAGTACTTATATGATTATTTGACAGTATTTTATGTAATAGTGTTTTATTTAACTTAATAATTGATATATGAATAATAAAATAATATCACAAATATTTAGATTAAAAATATAATCTTGTTATTTGTAACTTGTAGAATTACCTTTTAGAATACTAACATAAATACATAATGGGAAAAGTAACATATACTCTTCTCTTGTCTCCTAACTTAATCAAAATTATAGGCGACATACCTAATTTTTTGTAAGTTATTTATATATAGTGTTATGAGATGATAAGAGAAACTTAGAATAATTAATTATAAATTTGAGTCATATCATCAAAGTTATCTAATAGCTCTACATAATAATCACACCACATTCAATAAACTTATTTAGAAGACTAAACAAATAAAAGTACCATAAGTATAACCAATAATTTTTAAATTCTCTATTTAACCTAGCTATAAAACAAAAGATTAATTAATTGTAGCTCTCATGAAAAATTGCAACATTCCTCCATTTGAGCAAAGTTAATTAACATTTAATAATTTTAAAAGTATTTTAGAAAAGACTTGATTGGGTTAAACAATAAATTTAATAAGTTTATAAACAATTCTAAAAATGTATTTTAGTATAAAGAATCCAATTCAATGAAATATACATATTAGACCATAGTAGTTAAAATAATGTAATCAGTATACTCTCTACAATCATAAGTGTAAGCAATCCACCAATTGAACCCTTTGTTGTAATAATAACACATTATATCAAAACATCATAAGATAACATAATATATATATTATCTACATGTCTATGAAAATGTATATGCCCCTAGTTAGTAGGTTACCTAACATATTTGTAGTAACAATATTCTCGTAAAATAAATCAACATCATAAATCCATCCTTGAATTGCATTCGTGCTTATAAATAATAATAATCTATGAAGCTGTTGAATTATCATTATTTGGTTTCTTTTTTCACATTGTTATAAGTGAAAAATGATATTCCAAAAATTTAAACTCAAATTTAGATTAGGCTTCTTTTTGTTTCCTATTTTACTTGTCACATAAATGTTATTGATCACTTTAGAGATCTAAAATATCACTAAAATGTATCTTTGACATAAGATCTCTAATGCCAAAGTCAGTTTCTGTAACACCCCACTCCCGCTGGACCCGAACCCGATATCGATGGTGATACCCGAGTCCGTGCCCCGCGAGGGTGACGTGTCACATCACTTTACTAAACAAAAGTCGGAATAATTTTTTTTGTAAGCTCTTTACACTTGTCACTCATGTGGGCCCACTTTTTCTTTTTCAAAACATTTTGCTTACT
>JANQBM010000007.1:23116928-23146357 GCA_025594535.1 Erythroxylum domingense | reverse complement strand
TTATCTACTATGCATGTGCATGTGTAGATGCATGCATATGCCACTGTTCACTAGCAATTGGTGAGGGGATGTTACAACAACATTCTTATAGATGCAATTTTAGTAACAGGAGAGTAAGTATAAAAAAATTCTAATCCTTCCTTTTATTTAAAGCCTTAAATCACAAGTCTTGCCTTGAACCTCTCAATGGTTCCTTCAAGTCTCGATTTCTTTTTAAAGATCACTTACACTCTAAAGGCTTACAACCTTGAGGTAGATTAATCAAAACCCAAGTTTTATTAGACATGATTGACTCTAATTCACTATATACAGCTTCCTTACAAAAGGTAGCATCCATATATATCATTGCTTTCTTATAAGTTTTGGGATCTTCCTCAATAATATAAGTCACCACAAAAACATCATCTGTCTCCTCAGGTTTTTTAACCACACAAAAAATAATAAAGTCAAACCCAAAAATTGTGGTTACTTTAGCTCTTGTGCTTCTCCTTAGTTCAACAATTTCCTCTTTTCTATGTCATCATTGGTAGAAGAATTAAGGACATATTCTCTAAGAGCTTGCACACTCACTTTCATAGGAAATATATCGCTAAAGAATACTACTTCTCTTAACTCCATAATTGATCCATAAGTGCTAGTTCCCTCTTCCTTATCCATAAATCTATAAACAACACTATTATAGACATATCCCACAAAAATTGAATCAATGGTCTTAGGCTCAAATTTCTTCCTCTTATATTCAGGTAGAGTAACTATAGCAAGACACCCCACAATTTCAAAAAAATCAAGTTAGGTGGATAACCTGTCCAAATTTCATAAGGGGTTTGATCTAATTTTTAATGAGGAACTCTATTTAGATCATAACAAGCTGAAAGAATAGCTCCCCTATAAAATCAAGTAAACCGAGGAAATCAACATTGCATTCATCATATCCTTAAGTTTTTGGTTTTTTCTCTCGGCTATTCCTTTTTGTTCATATGTATAAAGGGTTGAAAGTTCATAAATAATCCCAACTTTTCTAATTAACAAGGAAATCAATATTATACTCACCACCTCGAGCGGACCTTAATCTCTTGATTTTCCTTTCCAATTAGTTCTTAACCTTAGCTTTGTATTTCATAAACACTTCCTCTACATCACTTTTATTTTTTAATAAGTAAACCTTAAAAAATCAAGAACAATCATCCACAAAAGTAATATAATATTTAATGCCTCCTTTACTCACGCTATTCTTAAAATCACCCAAAACTATGTGCACCAAATCCAATAATTATGGACTTAAAAGGTTTCTTAGATTGTTTAGCCTCAACAACAATTTGACATATTTCCATTTCATTAGTGATTTGGTTAGGCAATAAGTTTAAGTTTTTCTTTCTCTTAATTGACCTCACATTCACATGCCTAATTTTAGAGTATCACAAGTCTAGAGACTCAATAATATAAGCAAAAGAAGTAGATGCATTCATTTAAATGTTAAGTAAAAATAAGCCCCCATTACAAAACCCTTTACCAAAAAAATTCTCATTCTTAGTAAGAACTAGCTTATCATAATCAAAAGTAAGTTTAACACCAACCTTATTAACTAATGCTCCAGAAATCAAGTTTTTATGAACATCAAGAATAAATAAAACATTTTCTAAAGCCACAACTTTTCTTGAAATGAGTTTGAGAGTGACCTTCCCAACTCCTTGGACAAGAACTTTGCTAGAGTTGCTCATATATAGAAACTCACCATTAACATCATCTTTTAACTCCTTGAACAAATCTTTGTTAGTGCAAGTGTGGTGTGTGGCTCTTGCGTCAACGATCCACTCGACCAAGTTTCTAACAAGGTTAACTTCGAACACCACAATAGTAATGATTTTCTCATCATCATCACCAGCTTCGACCCTATTAGCTTGAGGCTTACTAAATTTCTTCTGGTTACCCTGTTGGTACCCCCTCTGGTTTCCTTTCCTAAACTATTGTCATTTCTATCCTTGTCTCTTCTTTTCGTAGTTGATTCTAGCTTGGAAAAAAGCAGTAGGATAGCTTGGCTTGTTGCACCAACAACAGTCACCATTAATCCTTTTAAGCTTAAACTAACACATTTGTTATTGTTGAATGACTTGTTTTGTCCACCATTCTTATTAAAGTTACATGCATTTCTATTTTCTATTACAATAGCCTTAATAGTGGGGAAAAGAGTAAGTGATTTGGAGTCATCTTGTGTATGGTTGACATTCTTAATCTTTATATGCTCGATCAATTCCTGTAGCTTCATATCCTTCTTCTTATGCCTTAACTAGTTTATATACTCATTCTATGAGGCAGGCAGTTTCTCAATAAGGGCATTAACTTAAAACAGCTCACACGTGTTCATACCCTTAGTAAGGACTTCAACAACTAGGTTTTCATACTGATGTAATTGGTCCACAATGGGCTTATCATCAACAACAGTAAACTTTAACCACCTAATAACTGCATATTTCTTATTACCGGCATCATCAGTTTTATATTTCAATTCTAATACATCCCAAACTTCCTTAGCAGTTTTGTACTTGCATAGATATCAAATAATGGGATGATCATATAGTTGAGCAACACTCCCTCAACAGCACAGTTATCCTTAGTCGTCTTAGGGTCAGTATTGTCATTAATAGTATCTTGAAATAGTACATAATCAATTTTGTATTGCTAAAAGTAAAACAAAATTTTCTCATAATATCATTTAAAATTTCTCCCATTTAGAGGCTTTAATCTAGTTAGGCCCTCTGGGCTATAGTGACAGGGGCAGAACCTATGTGGGGAACAAAAAGGGTAGAACCTATATTGGTCTCATTCACAAATGACATAATGAATCCGAAAATAGCAGAAAGAACAAACGAAATTCCAACTAAGGTAATAGTAAGAACAGAACAATATTCCAACTTAACTCACAACAGCAAAAACATAACAATTTTCGACAAACAATAGCAAGAATGCAATTTTCTGACTTAGATTGTTATCAAAATAATGAAATAGTGCCAAATAAAATTGGAAAAACTTATCTAAGAATACAAGGCATCGTGAAAATCACTGCTCTAATTCAAAAATTCCCCCTCTATGGTGCAGTAGGACAATACTGACTCCAAGGTTAACACCCCCTCCACCAAATTCAATGCACTCCAAAGGGCAGAGTAGGATCTATCTCTGATAATTAATAAAGCAAACAAAGGCAGAATAGATAAGATAAGAAGATATGTGCATAAAGATGCCTGTATTTGGAAGGAGATGTGTGTCTTGTTTGGAGAAAATGAGAAGATGCGTAATAGTAGGAGTGAAGAGAAGGAGCATATGCGTGAGCCTTATATATAACAAAAACAATTTCATACGTTGACAATAAGAATTAAGAGATAATAAAGCAAAAGGGAACGTTATATAGCATAATGAGAGCATAATAATGAAATAATGTTGATAACATTATAAACATTATTGGTAGCTGAAAATGTATGAACTAACTAAGCTTTGGAACAACGACACCAACAATCCTTATGCTCAAAAGGGTTACAAAATTTTTGAGAATCAAATTCCAAATTAGATTTATATTAGTCATGATGTTATTTCCTTGAAGGCACTTTTCCCTGTAAATCTTTGGATACTAAAATTTCTTATAATCATTGACAACATTTTATACCATACAGTGTTCCAATTTTTAGAACATAACTTGAATGAGGTAAAATTTTCATTAAGCCATTTTTTAGTTTCTTTTATTTAATATAATTTAATATAATTGAAAATAAGAATTTTATAAATTAATTTATTTTTATAATCTAGAATTTCATAATTAAAATTTCTGAAATGAATAAAAACAACGAAATTTATATGAAAAAGATAAAAGTTAAGCAAGGTAGAAATAAAAATATATATTTTAAATTTTTGCATTCAGACTCACTATTTTTATAGGTTTTTTTTAATTAACACATATTTTTATTGTTTATGGATAAATAACTAGTAGAGATATTAAATTTTTTACATTAAAATGACAATTTTTAATTAAACAATAAGTCAATTTACAAGAAACATAAACAAACTTCTATGTACGTTGTTTATAATATAAATTATTTTTTATAATATATGAACAATTAAAAAAACTAACTTAATGATAGAGCTAGTTTCCTTGAAACCTTTAATTTTTATGAATTTAATGTGAGGAGGTGACAAAGTAAAACTTTTTAATATGTATAACCATGATTTTGTTGTGAATATCAATTAATATAATTAGTTTTTCAATATTTGAATATATTTTATTAAATAACAAATATTTGTACCATTATTTTAGGTGACAATTTTTCTAAAAAAAGAATATGTCACTTTATCAATGTTAATAGAGAACTTAACGGTAAGTAATTTTGTAAAAACTAGAAGTTCAAACATTTTATAGATACATTTTACAAGTTCAATCTAGTAGCATAAAATTGAGTAAAGTTAAATTTTTTTAAAAAGTCAGTTTGTTTAAAATCTTAATTTTTTGAATTTAAAATTAATATGAAGAGATTATGAAATAAAAAGCTTTAATATGCATGAAGATGATGCTGTTGTGAATATCAATTAATATATAATTATACATTGTAAAAAATAAAAAAGTGGGCATCATTACAGGCAATTTTTGTCTTTCTATCACAAGTATTAAGTCTTGCAATCTTAATGTCAACCTATTATTTTCTTGCAATCTTGAAGTTCGTCCAACGGTCCGAGGCGTCAGACAAAAACATAGGTTACCGTCAAAGTTGAACACGTGATTGGAAGTCATCAGCCGTTCACCATCAAGCTGTATTCCACCACCGGACTGTGTTTGGTGGACGTTGGTGGACGTTGTCTGTGATACGATTGCTTTTGTGTTTGATAGATCTATGGACGGGGTCTGTCTATTTTCAACAACTTTGAAATGCAACTTCGGTTTCCAGAATGAGTTTGCCACTTGGCACTGATCTGCCTTAAAGGGCAAGCTACCCGGAGAAAAAACATCACCAAGTTTTTCTTCTAAAATTAGATTATTAAATCACTTTGAAAAAGTTAGAGGTTTTAGTATTCAAAAAAAATAAGAACAGAATTTAATATGATTGCCAAATTTCAATTTAAATTCAAATATTTTAATATTTTTAAAAAAGCCTTTACTTGAAAACATTTGTCTTGCCACTAACTGAATCGGACGTTTGTGGATATCTCACTTTTAACTTTAAAGTAAAACAATGATATGATGCTCTCAAAACCTGACATATTAATAAGGGTAACTATATGCATTATCCTTCCTTAGAAGAATTGCATATCAAAGAAAAATTTTATGAATTGCTTATTGACATGAGTTGGTATTTATTGCATTAACTAGATAGTTTTATACTACCTTCAAATTTGATAAATTGGATAATTTTACTTTATGTACTTCGAATATAGTACACAGATTAATGGGTGTCAAATTTAAATAGAACATCATTAAATTTAATTTAGCCTAAGGGTTGATATATAAGGAATATACTAATTCGACTTACAAAGAATCTATAGTGGACTATGGTGCTTTTAATTCTTCTAGAGTGTCGATATCAATGTCTTCTAACTCGTTGGTTTATCTTCTAAGTAAATCTAAGGGTAGTGATCGTAATGAGCTTGAATGGATTTATATGTAGTGCTTCTGGGCTTGTAATTATTTTGAAAGGAAGGCCACGACATGTACTTACACTAAAGTTGAGTTGCTTTTATTTGGTCTATGTACACAAAGTTTGGGTGCTTAGTTGGCTACGTAGTTTCACACAATTATCTTCTAATAAGAGTTTATGTCTTGGTTCCCCTATTACTCATCTAGTTATTAATCTCAGTTTGTTTGACATGACTGACAACAATATACATATAGCTTGTGAGAAGGAACCATTGGACATGGCGTCTTTAAGCAGGATGGCATTGCTTGAGCAACAAAGGAGAATATTTTGTTTTGCACCACGTGATCCTCCTCAGAGAGATTTATCATCATCACAATAAGAGGATCGTGATTTTCCACCACCTCTGTCTCTTCTAACTCCACCAATCTGACATCAACATCATTTTTAGTTAGAGAGGTTGAAACGTAAAATTGTTTAACTAGAGAAGAATTTGGATGCTCTTCTCTAATTAATGAGGGTGATACCTCTATGTCCACCAACACCATAGTACATCTTGTTTCAGATGCTCATAACTAAAGGGAGTCATCTAATATGTGCTTTATTTTATGTTGATTATTTTGTGGCATGTTAGCATCTTGTGCATATATTATGGACAATTTATGATTTAGGTGTGGAGGGAGTGAGAGTATATACCATAATAAACTTTGCGATTTATGCTTGAACTCAAATATACTATGATTCACATATTGATTATTCCTCATGATAACCTTACAATTTTCTTATTGTTCTTTAAAAATAATCCTTAAGTTAGGATACATTTTTGGTTAAGAATTAATACGTGAGAGAGATAAGTATGATTAGTATTTTTAGCTAAAGTACTTCAAGTATCTCATTGGTTTTGTTGAATGAAAATGTAAAAGACTTGATGCATTTTGACACCTATATGAACTTTAAACCTAAGAGCATTCATCAAACTTGTGCTTATACATTTCTTTTTGTTGTTTGTTATCAAATATGGCTTGTTTATGGTAGAACTTGCTTTTAAATATATATGAGACTACCTTTTTTTATTAATTTGTGCATAAATATGATAAGGGCACTTATGATAACCATTTTTTATTTAAGCAAGTCTACTTCACTTTTTATCCCTAGAAAACCAATTTAAGATTTAACCTTTCTTTTCTTAAATACTAACCTGGTTAAAAGCCAAATTTACCCCCTTTTTGTTGATGTCCTTAATAATTTTATGCTCCTAAATTGAAAGAATCATATCAATCTTATTTGCATAGGATTTTGACTATTTCCATAAAAAGTAAATTAGTTTATTAAAGTTGCATTGTTTGATTTTTCTTTTTTTTTTTAAGAATGGGGGAAAAGTATTGAAAAAGTGGCATCTCCTCTTTAATGTTCTTGCTTAATAAAATGAAAAAATAAAAGAAAAGAAAAAGAAAAAAATGATGAGGTGATTAAAAAGAATACTATTTGAACCAAGTGAGTTTTGGACAAAATTGAATTAAAACTTATGTGGATAAGTTTGTTAGATTCCTTCAATTTATTTAACCTAAAAAACTTCTTTTTGTCATACCTTACCTAAACCACATTTCAACCCTTATCAAGTCCCTTTGATTTATTCATTAGGTTCATTTCTTTTAAGTAATGGAGATATGATTGCTTTTATTTGAGAACTTATTGAACCCTAAATACTTTTAGTGTATAAAGTGAAATATATGAATAGGTGTTAAGTGTTGTCTCATTTGATTTTAATGGAACTGATGAGATGATATGTTTTCATTATATCAGTGTATCTTATGAGTGCTTCTTCTCTCAATTGTAATTTTATCTTCAACATGTAATGCGAATTAGCTTTTGGGATATTTCTGGATAACATGAAAGAAGATAAGAAGTTGTTATATGCTTAACTACAAGCATAAATCCAATATGGAGGAATTTGATAAGATTTTATTTGGTTATGTTAATTGGAATTATCTCTTTTATATTGGCTACATTTTGGTGCTTAAATAGGAAAATTAATATTTGTTTTGTTTAGGAAATGGCAATTGAAGATTGCATCAAATTGGAGCATTATTGGTCAAAATCATAAATTTTGAGCAAATAAAGGTGGACAGATTACTGTTGTGGATAATACGAGATCACGCCTAATACATCACTCTAAAAGATTGAATTCAATTAGAAAACTTATTTCCATCCTTATTATTTAACAATTTGGATTTATTTTAGACACGAATCTTTACAAGATAGAAGTAGGCTAGGTTTTGAGTAAGTATAGAAGGGAAAAACACTTCCAACACCTTCTCTATTATTCTATTTTCTTTTCTTTGTAATTTATCAAAATCTTTCATCTTTTCTTCACTTTTTAGTGTTGGAACAAAATTTACATGTTTAATATTGACAATCTTTGATCTGATAAATTAATTTAATATTGATTATTATATAGTTATCTATAAATAAAGTGATTCGTAATTGTTATGAAGGACTGGTATAAGTGGCAAATACGTTATTTATGAATTTGCATATTTGACTTATGAGAAACAAGAAAACTAAATTAAAAAGTTGTAGCTATCTCATTTATTTAATTTGAGGTTTAGACTTTTTTTCCCTAAGCTTATCACTATTATTTAATTGAATAATGCTATTATACCCAATCAATTTATGGTAAGTTATGGTTTAGATGATGGGTTTGAACCACTTAATTTAGAAAAATGATAGACTTATTATGACTATCCTAATGTATTTCAGACCAAATGTTTGAATTATCAAAATTATTCTTTTCAGAGAAATGATTAATGTTATAATTGAATGATATATTTCCCTTGAATCTGAGTTAGAGAAATGACCAATGTTTTAGAGAAATGATCAATGTTACCAATGGAAGATATATTTCCCTTGAATCAGAGTTAAGTACTATTAAATTTCTTTCTTTAATATTTAGTTTTTTATTCCTCGTTAAATTTAGTTAATTATTTAATTAATTGCAAACCCCTTTTTTGTTTGAACAATTGAAATTAAAAAACTAGTTTTAGTTTTTTTTAGGATTTGACCTAGTTCCTTGACTACTATAAGAGTTTAGAGAATTGGAATTAATTTTGAGGACTTTGACATCCCGATAAGTGAGTGTATCCTATTATTCAAGAAAGTAATCTCTTGTCTTAAGTGCCTCATTTTTGTTAGTTTGGGTTTACACTTTAGATCATTTGAAACTATTTCCCATAGGATTACACTTTGGATCATTAAGAAAATCATCATACTAGCTTTTTATTATAGGTAATCATTACCATCAAAGAAGGGAGCTCTAGTAATATTTTTCCCCTTTTGGTTTAATGATAATGTGCCTAAGTTTTCCATAATGATATTTATTATAGGAATTTATTTGAAATACTAGCTAAATAGACCTATTATGATACCATTTATTAGTCCCTAATGCAGCCAAGAGGGGTGAAAATTAGTTGTTGATAAATTTGAAATGAAATATTTACTAATTTAATGTGTTAATAAGCATAATATATAAAATATGAATATGTGATATAAAATAATAAATTTTAATAACATACTTAAGCAATAATGTGAAAAGGGTAAGGGAAGACAAATGCAAAACAATTTAATGGGGGTTTAATAAACAACCTTGACTTATAGCCACTCCCAATACTCTTCTTAGACTTCCACTATAACTTTTCTTTACAACAAGAATAAACTTTATATAATCTTTTCGTGGTAAAGAGAAACCCTTATATAATCTTCCTTAACGATGAATGAACCTCAATGCCACTTAAAACATGTCCAATTACAATAGACAAAACAAAATATCTAACTTTATCACTTTGATAAAAGTAAAGAGACTCACTTAGTCGAATATGAGGTAATGAATGATCAAATGCTTAATAAACACTTAGAAATATATGTAAAAGACACCTAGATGCTTCTTTATATAAGAAATGATGAAAAAAAGTTTCTATAGGATTTTGAGACAATTAATAACTGTTAAAGCTAAAAACTAGTTGTTATGATAATTAGTTCGAACATATTAGTCGATCACTAAGTTATAATGGTTGACCGAAAACTAGTTTGAACACATTAGTCAATCTCTTAATCATAATTTAGTATTTGACCATCTGAGTAGGTTGGTACGAGATGAAGATATTTTACCTATTTTCGAAGCTTTTCTTATTGAGCAATTATTCCAAATAAAAGATATAGTTCCATAGTACGAAGACCTTATTAATTATTTAGTTATTAGAACTTTACCTAATTATAATAGTAAGTTTAAGAAAGAAAAGATAAGGAATGAGGCAAAATATTATGTTTTGGATAACACATATTGATGGAAGTTTTGCTTTGATCAAATTATTAGACGTCATTTGCTAAACGATAAACATTATTCTTTTTTAGCTTTTTGTCATAATTATATATGTGGTGGTCACTTTCTTCCCAAACGAACTACTAGAAAAGTTTTTAATAGTGGATTCTATTATGGGACTTTGTTTAGAGATGCTTATGTGTTTTGTAAAAGTTGTAAGATATACTAAAACATGTACATTATCTCATAAAAATGAAATGTCTCAAACCATAATTCTTATAACTAAGATATTTGATGTATAGTGTATTGATTTTATAGGTCTTTATCCTTCATCTCATGATTTTTCTTATATACTTGTGGTTGTTGATTATGTTTTGAAGTGGGTGGTAGTAAAAGCTACTAAGAGATGATTCTTTAGATATTTTTGGTTTTATAAAGTCTAATATTTTCAATACATTTAGAGTTCCATAAGTCATTACTAGTGATCAAGAAAGTCATTTTTTTAATATAGTGGAAACTTTGTTTAAAAAGTATAAAATACATAATATACTAGCCGCTGCATACCATCCACAAATGAATAGATAAGTAGAAACATCAAATAGGGAATTGAAATCTATTCTAGAAAAGATGGTAAATTTGGGATGAAAGGATTGGAGTTTATGTAGATGATGCTCCTTAGGCCTATTGTACAACCTACAAAACACTGATAAGAATGTCTCCTTATCGGTTGGTGTTTAGTAAAGCTTTTCATTTTGCTATGGAGATTAAGCATAAAGCTTATTGGGCAATACAACATTACGACGTTGATTTGACAAAGTTGGGGAGTCAAGGAAATTACAATTGCAAAAGCTAGAAGAACTAAGGTTGGATGCTTACAAATTCGAGAATCTACAAAGAGAAAATAAAATTGTTCCATAAAAATATGATTTTTAGGAAGTGGGATAGAAAGTGTTATTATATAATTCTCGATTAAAGCTTATATTAGGTAAGTTACGTTCTAGATGGCCTGGCCTTTTTGCAGTCACTAATATATTTCCATATCGGGCAGTAGAAATAAAATATTTAGATACCAGGAATATTTTTAAGGTGAATGAACATAGATTAAAACTATTTTATGAGGAGATGATAGTTTCAAATGTGGTAGATATTAATTTGGCACTTCCCCAATATGTAGAAGTTTAAGAAGAAAAAACCTTGTTAAGCAAAACACGTTAAACAATTACACATTTTGAGACACAACCCAAAACATGATAATTTTTATTAGTTTTGTTTTAGTTATATATAGTATTCATTTGTTTGTTTTTTAGAAGTTAGTTTATCAGCTTTAGGGGAATTGGATGTTAAAATTCCAAAATACTAATATTTATAAAGTGAGATCACACTTTATGTAATCCAACTGTCAAGATCAAAGATTCAAAATATTAGATTAGCTTTCTAGTGTGGAACCCCTAAAATTTCAAAATGGTAACATTCATAAATTGTGATCACGCTTTATACATTTTAAAAGTTTGTTTAGTTTTTTTTAATTTACTTTTAAATAAACAAAAAAATAAAATAAAATAGATATTAAATGGGTATTAATTTTTAAAAATAATAAAAATTTTATAAAATTAAAAAATTACTTAAAAAAGAAAAAACACCAATTTAATTTGTTTCTTTTTTAACAGGCATCATAGCTTGGCCATAAACACCAGCGTCCATAGCTATACTAACATAGTCACACCACTCCAGCCCTATACCCAGTAGACACAATAACACGTCTCTAGCACACACAAACAAATGCAGCCCAACACATCAGTAGGACCACAACATCCAGTCACAGCTTCCTAGTTACAATGCGTCACATGCTCCACAAAGAGGGCAACACAACTCAACAAATGCACCATAAGCGACCAACACAGTGACGCTAGCGTCTATGACACAGCACCAAGCAGCTCCTACGACCATCCAAACGCACACTCCACGCACACGCAATACTCCCAAACACCCATTTACCCAACCACAAATCACCAATCTCATTAGAACACACAAAGCAACCTAGCTCTCCAGAATGCTGCTGTGAAGTCCCATTTCTTTTCTAGTTTAATTGAGTTATTTTTTATTAAATAATTTTAATTGCTTTAAGTTTAATTTTAATTTTAATTTTTCTTAAGTTGTTTTAGTTATTTTTAGAAATTGTTTTCTTGTTTATAATTTCATAATTCTGGGATGTTTAAAAGATACTAGTCGGATAGTAGCGAAAGGAAAGTTTAAGTTGATTCCAACTGTACAAAATCAATATGACATTAGACCTACCACAAATACCCATAGGAAGGATGCTCGAATAGCTAAAAACACATCTATCTTGCCACCAGCTGAGTTAGACCTTTATGGATATCTCACTTTCAACTGTAAATAAAGAAAACAATAGTATGATACTTTCAAATCTTGACGCATTAATGCTACTAAGTATGTGCTTTTTGCTTCCTCAGAAGAATTGCATGTTAAAGAAAATTTTGTTGATGTACTTATTAACATAAGAATTAATTGCGGAGTTTTATACTACCTTCAAATTTGATAAATTAGATAATTTTAATTTATGTAGTCCTAATGTTGTATAGTACATATTAATAAGTGTCAAATTTAAATAAAGCATTACTAAATTTAATTTAGCTCCAGGGTTGATAGACAAGAAATATGTTAATTCGTCTCCATACAACGAATCTATAGTGGAATATGGTGATTTTAATTTTTCTAGAGTGCGGAAATCAATGTCTACTCATTAGTTGGTATATTATCCACGTAAATCTAAAGGTAATGATCTTAATGAGCTTGAAAAGGGTTTATATGCAGCATTTCTTGCCTTGTAATTATTCTGGAAGGAAGGCTATTACATGTATTTGCATTAAAGTCAATTTTTTTTTATTTAGTGTATGGTACATAGAGTACACATCAAGTTAGGTGCCTGGTTGGCTATGTAGATTCACACTATTATCTTTTCTAACAAGAATTTATATCTTGGTTCCTTTATTACTCATCTAGTTATTAATCTCAATTTATTTGATATAACTGACACTGATATGCATATAACCTATGAGATAAAAATATTGGATAAGGCTTGTTAAGTAGGATGATATTACTAGAACAATAAAGAAGAATATTTCATTTTTTACCATGTGATTTCCTCAAAAAGATTCATAATCAACATAACAAGATGATTGCGAAGTTCCGCTAACTTTATCTATTATGGCTCCACCAATCCAACAAGAGCATCATTTTTAGCTAGAGAGGTTGGAACGTATAATTTTTGAATTGGAAAAGAATTTGGATGCTCTACTCTAATTCATTGGGTGATACCTTCATGTCCACCAGCACCATAGTATATCTTGTTTGAGATTCTCATAACTCAAGGGAGTCATATACTCTGTGTTTTATTTTTTCTTGATTATTTTTATGGCATATGAGCATTTCATGCATACAATGGGATAATGTATGATTTAGGTGTGAGGTGAGTGAAAGTATACTATGATGAACTTTGTGATTTGTGTTTGAACTTGTGAATACTATGATTCCTATATTAGTTATTCCTCATAATAGCCTCATAATTTTTTGATTGTTCTTTAGAAATAATCCCTTAGTTATGATACATTTTTGTTAAGAAGTAATGCATGAGAGAGAGAAGCATTTTTAGTGTTTTCATTAAATTACTTTAAGTATCTCATTAGTTTTGTTGAATGAAAGCATACAAGACTTAATGCATTTTGACACCTATGTAAGCCTCGAGCCTAAGAGCGTTCATCATAGTTATACCATACATTTCTTTTTATTGTGTTTTATTAAAGATAGCTTGTTTATGCTAGAACTTGCTTTTGAATACATGTTCAGACTACATTTTTTTTTTTAATTTTGGCATAAAGATGATAAGGGCACTTAGTATAACCATTTTTGACCTAAATAAGTCCACCCTAATTTTTATCCCTAGAAAACTAATATAAGCTTTAACCTTTCTCTTTCTTAAATGCTAACCTTGTTATAAGCCAATTTTACCCTTGTTTTGTTGATTTCCTTAATAATTTTGAGCTTTTAAATTGAAGAAATTGTATCAAACTTATTTGCATAGGATTTTGATTAGTTATATGAAAAGTAAATTAGTTTATTCAAGTTGCATTGTTTGATTTTTCTTTTTTATACAAATGGGGGAGAAGTATTAAAATAAAAGGGAAATCTCCTCTTTGATTTTCTTTTTATAAAAAATGAAAAAAGAAAAGAAAAAAAGAAGAAAAAATGATGAGGTGATTGAAAAAGATGTTATTTGAATCAAGTGAGTTTCAGACTAAATTGAATTAAAATTTGTGTGGATAAGTTTTTATAATTTCCTTCAATTTATTTAACCTAAAACAACTTCTTTTTGTTATACCTTACCTAAGCCACTTTACAACCCTTATCAACTCTCATAATTCATGCATTAGGTTCACTTTTGTTAATTGGTGAAGATATGATTCATAAGCAAGCTTATAGAAATGATTTGCTATACTTTGATTTGAGAACTTGATGAAATCTAAACACTTTGAGTGTATAGAGACAAAATCCATGAGAGGTTGTCAAGTCTTGTTTCATTTGATTTTAATATAAATGATGAGATGTTATGTTTTCATTCTAACAATGTATCTTATGAGTGCTTGTTCTGTCAATTGATAGTCTATCCTAAACATTTTATATGAGTTAGCTTTTAGGATAATATGAAAGAAGATGAGAGGTTATTACGAGGATGATTAATGTATTGAATTGATATATGTTTAAGTACAAGCATGAGTCTGATGTAGTGGAATTTGATAAGATGTTATTTGGTTATGTTAATTAGAATTATCTCTTTTGTTTGGACTATATTTTGGTGTTTAAATAGAAATTTTAATATTTGTTTTCTTTTAGAAAGTGACAAGTAGATATTACATCAAATTAGAGTACAAAAATGGTTATACCAAGTGCCCTTATCATCTTGACGTAAATTATATTAAGGCATTTTTAGTTTCTTTTATTTGATATAATTTAAATTTTATTGAAAATAAGAATTTTATAAATTAATTTATTTTTATAATCTAAAATTTCATAATTAAAATTTCTGAAAGGAATAAAAATAATGAAATTTATATGAAAAAGGTAAAAGTTAAGTAAGGTAGAAACAAAAATTTTACTTACAAAATTTTAAAATATAAGTAAATCCACTTAAATTTGAATCATATACTTTGTCCCACCAGATGACCCCACACTAACATTATGGCATGTAGGCTCAACTATGACGATTAAAACCGAATTCCAAGTATATTTTGTCTCTCAAGCATAACATTCAAAGAGTCCACAGTATAAGTTCTTGACTTGTTTTTAACCAAAAGGGACATCAAAAAGAGTATGGAGTTTTATTCCATTTTTTGATACAATGGGTCATAGGGGTGATGTTGTTTTACATTGTATAAAATACACAAGTAAAAGAAAAAGATATCCATCTCTTATCCCTAAGTTCATTTTTGAATATTTTTGTGATATAATATTTTTTAAAATTCTTCCAACTTAGTTAAATGAATGAACTTTTTTATTCACTTTTAAAGCAAATTAGCACAATATTATTTTGAAGATATGCAACTCTTATATAGTTTGATCCATTCTTAAAAATCTTTTATGATTTAATATTTTCAAACAAAGTCTTCAAACTTTAATAATTACATACTTCTTTTATTAATGAAGTGTTAATATCTTTCACCCTACTAACAATTACCAAACTTCAAAGCCTTGGTCTTGTTATTTATCTAGTTCTGTAAGATTTTTCCTATATGGTGGACAATAATTAATCATCTTTTATCAGTTTTTTTAATAACTTATTAGTTAAGTTACGTAAATTTCATCCAGACAAAGATAATAAAGAGACCCAATAAAAGATCTAAATTATTGGGCTAAAATCTAGGAAGAAAATGGACCCCGAACAGGACCAGACCCATATTAAGCTTGTGATGGGGAAGTTCAATATGGAAGCTATATATATAGGTTAAAGTCTTATATGATTGCTTAAGTAATTTGTGAAAGTACAGAGACTTTGACCCATTTAGAGTTCCACGTTTTAAGAAAATCATAGAAAGATGTTAATCTCTTCCTAGCGAGTGACTTTAGTAAATATTCTGGGAAGATTTAAGGTTGTTATAGCCTCAGAAAGCTCATTGGAGTCGAAATAAGGTATTTCTTCGTTTTTTCGATATTTGGCTTTCACATTCTATCTAAGATATGTAATTAAGGCTCACATTACGTGTTACACGTGATATCAGAGCAGTTACATGACTAGGTTGTCAAAAACGAATTTTTTCTATTTTTCTTTAGCCTTGAAAAAATGTTGAAAACAAGCCTCAGAGTGCAAAAAATGACCTGCAAGTCACCGCAATCACTTAGACCACTGCTGGTGGAGGGGAACGACTAAACAGTAGCAGGCGGTGGTATGTGAGACGGGTGCTTGAGTCACTCGTACCCGTTAAATGCATAACGCATTGCTTAAGCACCACACGATCATATATTTCCAACTAAAATGACGAAACACGAGGGTGTGGTGCATGCGTTAGCCACAGGTCCCAATATGTGGCGTTTGCAGTGAAGGACACGTAGGTCAGCGCATCTGCGCCACACACACTAACAATGACTTGGGCCCATCGGTAGGCATATTGTGCATGCATATGACGCATCCAATGGTGCATGCAGTGCATGTGCCAGCCGACCCTCAGGTGCATCGATGATGTCATAGTAATGTCACGCTGACGTCAACACTATAGTGACTACTGACATCAATATGAAATTAGCCAAGAAAAAAACTCTAAAATCTCAAATTTCCTATAAAGGTGTCTTAGGGTATTTTAGTTCAGTTCTTGGGTTTGAGGAATTTATAATGTGAGCTTTTTAATTTTTCTAGATTTATTACATAAGTAATAAATTAGAGTTTAACTCCAGAAAAGGAAATGAGACATTCTGAAGTCATTTTTTAGTGAATTTTCACGCTTTGGACTTCACATAAGGGAGATACTTAAGGTTTTTGTATCTCGGGTCATATGTTCAATGTTCGTAATATCATAATGGTCACTCAGATTGATATTTTTTGCGATAAAAGTCTCAAATTAACTTCATTGACAATCGTTTTAACATAAGGATGTGATAATTAGAATGTAAATCCAATATTTTAGATCTATTAATGATATTTTTCATATAATGTATGCCCATACAGAGTGTGAGGATAAAATAAAGAAGTATCCCTTCTGTGTGTCGACCTTTTAGGTATTAATGAGAATTTAGTCACCAAAATGGCCTTTCGAGTCAGTATTTGAATTGTTCTGCTTGCATATTGGGGTATGTCTTTGGTCTTATATTTGGTTATTCTGCCTAAAGGTGTCGACATTATATAGGATTTTGAGATGTGCATAAAAGCATTAGATTAAGGAAAGTCATTGCTTAAATGATCTATTCGCCCAAAGGTGATAGTATCATAAGAGTTGATGATGTGTACTCTGATCACTTTTATATGGAGGTCTAGTTGCATGTATTATTTATTCAGCCAAAATGTGATTCATAATATGCGTAATCGAATTCTCGATACAAATACTATTTTATAGCTTTGAGTATTGCTATCGTCCTACATTTGTGTTCATTCTTCCATTGTCATTTTACAGTTATCTTTTCAATCAACAATAAAACTGTCACCATTGAAACCCTCATCGGCTTCAATTTCAAGAATTGGAAGCCGGATGTGGAGTTTGTGTTATAGATGATAGAAGTCAACTTGACCATACAGATAGAGCAACTAACTCCAACCACACCTAACAGTTTGGAAGCTGACAAAGCAACCTTTGCAACCTAGGAGGGGTCCAATAGGATGTGCTTTTTGACCATCAAAAGGTCAATCCCAGATCATCTACTAAGTGGACTGTCGGACACTAGCATAGCAAAGGAGTTCTTGGATAATGTGTCCCAGAGATACAAGGTCTCATCTAATACTAAGCAAAGTGTCTTGATTAAGGAGCTATTCCCTATAAGGTATACAAGAGAAGGGGGAGTATGAGACTAGATTATCATGATGGTCTACCTATAGAGTAAGCTGAAGGCATTTTATATTTCCATTCCTGATGCATTGATAGTGCACCAAGCTCTCACCACTCTCTCGTTAGAGTTTGGTATAGTCACAACATCATACATTGCGTAGGATGAGGCTTGGGATATCAATGCCTTGATTGCCCGATGTGTTGCACTGGAGGAGAAGCTAAGGAGCACTCCTCATATAGCCCTATTTGTAACCGCTAAAGGTAAGGGTAAGGTTAGCCCCCAAAGAACTAAGGGAAAGAAATCCAAATTTGCTCTGCAGATACAAACTGGTTAGTCTAGTATTGCAAAGGGGTCACAACAGTTGAAGAATATGAGTTGCTTCTTCTATAAGAAGAAGGTGCATAAGAAAGTTGACTGTCATAAGTATAAAATTTGGAAGATGAACAGGAACCATTAGGTAACTCCCTGGCTTACATGATTCATGAATCTAATTTTGTTATAACCACATCTAATTCTTAGTGGTTAGATAGTAGAGTATCTATTCATGTTTCTTCCACAATATAGGGGTTCAGATCTAGAAGAAAGATAACTAAAGGGGAGGAGACACTGATGGTTGGCAATAATGAAGAAATTAATGTTTTCTATGTAAGGGATGTATGTTTGAACCTCGATTCGAGGTTTGTACTTATATTACAAGAAACATTTTATATACCATCTATTTGATATACTCTAATATCTGTCTCATTATTAGACAAAGGCGGTTATCGTTTTGTTATTGAAAATACAGTTGTACAGTTATCTTTTAATGAAAAACGTATTGGAACTGCCTTCTTATCATATGGTTTATATCGAATATTCCTTTCCTCTCATGAAATATATGCTTCTTTATATATTATCGAACTTGTTACTCGAAAAAGACCTCTCATTAAGTATACATCATACATGTTATGGCCTAAACGTTTAGGCCATATTTCCAGAGACAAAGTTGAGAGATTGATAAAGGAAAACATTCTCCCCACCACTAAAATTTGATGATCTGGAAATATGTGTTGATGGCTACAAAGGTAAGTTGACCAAAATAAAGAAAAATAGGTTAACTAAAGCTTCTGGTTTGTTGGACCTCATGCATATGAACATTAGTAGGCCCTATATAGCCATATTACACAATTCTAGATATTTTCTTAATTTTACTGATGATTATTCCCTTTATGGTTATGTGTTCTTACTTAAGGAAAAGTCTGAAGTTCTTGAGAAATTCAAGAGTTTAAGGTTGAGGTTGAGAACCAATTGGGAAAATCCATCAAGATAGTCAAATCTAACCGTGGTGGAGAGTATTATGGCAAACTTGGGGTTTCAAAATAAGAAAAAGATCTATTTGCCTGATATATGGAATCTTGTGGAATAGTGACTTAGTTCACTATGCCAGATAGTCCTGAGCATAATGGTGTGGCCGAAAGACGTAATTGCGCCCTAAAAGATATGACGAGGTCAATGCAGAGTAGGACTAACCTACTTGAATATCTTTGGGGAGAGACCATTAAGACGACATTTTATATACTTAATAGATTCCCTAGAAAATGAGGGTCAAAGACGCCTTTTGAACTCTAGATTAGAAGGAACATATTAGTGTATGTGGCTGCTCTGCTGAGGTATGTTTATATAATCCCATTAATGCAAATTACAAGCTCGTTCCACTCGTTGCTACTTTGTAGGATATCTTGATCACTCTAAAGGCTATATATTCTACTGTAGAGAAGGGGGTCTTAAATTGTGGAATCACAAATAACGAAGTTTCTAGAATACGGTATCTTTCAGGAGGGTGGGCCTTTTCACCTTGCAGATGAAAGCAGAACAAATAGTAAGGTTATTTCATATCCGTCACTTATATAGTCAGGCTAATGGATCAAGATCCTAGTAACATATCAATACAGGAACAGGAACCCATACTTGAACAAATAGAGGTTCCTGAGATACAAGAACTAATGAAGTTGCGCAAATCCACTAGAGTGAGATGACCGGCTATCTCAACTAATTACATAGTCTATTTGGGTAAACAAGACTATAATATTGGACAGTTTATGGATCCAGTTACTTTTACAAAAGCTATCTCTGAAACATATGTGAATATATGGTTGGAGGCAATGATAGATGAGATGTAATCTATGAAACATAAACAAGTATGGAGCTTTTTAATTTGTCTCAAAATTGCAAACTCGTAAGTTGTAAATGTCTATTTAAGACTACGAAGGACTCTTAAGGTAAAGTTAAGCAGTTTAAGGCTCAGTTGGTTACCAGATCGTTCACTCAGAGAGAAGGGATTGACTTTAATGTTACCTTCTCTCCTGTGTCCTCTAAGGGTGCATTCAGAGTGATAATGACAATAGTAGCTCATTATAATATGGAGTTGCATCAGATGGATGTCAAATTTGCTTTCTTGAATGGAGACGTTTATAAAGAGGTCTATATAGAGCAACCTGAAATATTTCAAGATCAAGGAGAAACTAACAAAGTTTACAAACTGATAAAATCTATATACAATTTGAAACAAGCATCCAGACAGTGGTACCTAAAGTTTGATGAGTTTGTGACCTCTTTTGACTTCATAGAAAATAAAGTTGAACAATGCTTGTACCATAAGATCATAAGGAGCAAAGTTATCTTCCTATTGTTGTATGTAGATGAAATCTTGCTTGTATCAAATGACTTGACCATGTGTATACAGTTAAGAAACTTTTGGCCAAGCATTTTGATATGAAGGAACTTAGTGAAACATCTTTTTTCCTAAGTATGCAGATTCAACGGGATAGATCTCAACACTCTTTAGGCCTCTCACAGAGAGCATACATTAAGCGAGTATTACAAAGGTTTAGTATGGCAGACTGTAAACCTGTTGTAGCACCAATCTCTCATAGTAAAAGACTATATTTGGCATAATGTGCAAAGAATGAAGTAAAGAAAGAGGCTATGAGGAATGTTCCATATTCTAGTACAGTTGGTAGCCTGATGTATGCCCAAGTGTGTACTAAGTCAGACATTGCATTTGCTATTAAACTACTGGTTCGATATCTGGCTAACCTAGGAATAGACCATAGGAATGATGTCAAATGAGTGTTGAGATATTTAAAAGGAATGAAGGATTATATGTTGACATATAGTAGGGTCAACAATTTAAACCTCACAGGGTATACAGATACCGAATTTGTTATGTGTCCATATGATAGAAAGTCCACTTCAAGTTACATTTTCTTGTTAACAGATGGTGTAGTATCATAGAAGAGTGTCAAGCTGACAATGGTGATTTCCTCGACTATGCATATAGAGTTTGTTACATGTTATTGGGCTACTACACAAGTGATATGGCTCAGGAACTTGATTTATGAGTTGCCTGTGATTGATTTAGTGATCAGGCCCATCTAGTTATGTTGTGATAATCTTGTTGTTGTGTTGTTTAATAATAACAATAAGAATATCACAGGATCTAAGCATTTTGAGATCAAATAGTTAACCATAAAAGAGTTGATTCAAAAAGGTGACATTGAGGTGGAGTATTTGCGGACTGAGGAAATGTTAGCTAATCATTTAACTAAAGGACTTTACCCACTTGTGTTTAAAAGAAATGTATACCATATGGGTGTTTTGAAGTCCTTAGACACTATTAGTTAGTGATCGTTATGTTTGCTCCTACTATGCTTATACATTTTGGTGTATTATAACAATATGATTGGTATTTGTAAAGTTGATCATCTTTTTATCCTTAATAATACATGTTATTATACATTGTTATAATGCATGTGAAAGACTTAAGGTCTGTGTCGATCTTAAGTAGTTTAAAGGTCATTAGGTATACATACAAATTGAACTTGAGTCTATGTCTATGACACATACAGTTTAAAAGGATATCCATGGATTCTAACATAACCTAGGGGATATAAATGTTTAATCCCATAAAGGTGTTCTCTAATGCAGTGTAGCATTCAGTGAGAGAATATAAAGGTTTTCTCTATTATAATTTAGCATAACATTTAGAGAAAACAAGATTTCTCTGATGTAGTTTAGCATAAAGTTTAGAGAAATCGAGACCTAGAAGCAAAATGATGATACATTTTAGATCATACAAGTATCATCCAAATTTGCCACACTCTATTTTCTTATTCATGTTAATAAGGTACTATATATGTGTGATTATATTGGACCTGTGTCACACATGACACATGTGTTTAATATCTTTCAGTATCGAAAGCCTTTTAGGATGGAATGATGGACTTTTGTTATCTTTGGATCAAATGTTTTTATTTTTAAACATGATCACTCAATACAGTAATGTAACTTAACCATATTTTAAAATGGTTTTCAACTTTGTATCCATATCTTAATTGATTATTATCCAAGGGAGAGAATGTTAGATTTTTCCTATATGGTGGACAATAATCAATTGTCTTTTTATCGATTTTTTAATAACTTATCGCTTAAGTTACGTAAATTTGATCCAGATAAAGATAATAAAGTAACTCAATAAAGGATTTAAGTTAATAGGCCAAAGTTCAGGAGAAAATGAACCTTGATCAATGTGGATCAGACTCGTACTGAGCTTGTAATAGGGAGGCCCAATATGGAAGTTATATATATAGGTTAAGGTCTCTCATGATTGCTTAAGTAATTTGTGAACATATAGAGACTATGACCCACTCAGAAGTTCACATTTTAAGAAAAACATTGAAAGATGTTAATCCCATCCCAGTGAGCAACTTTAGTAAAGGTGTCGACTGGAGGATTCAAGATTATTAGGGCCTCAGAAAGCTTGTTGGGAACTCGATCGAATTGAAATCAAGTATTTCTTCATTATTTTTTTTTATGTTCGATCTAGGATACGTAACTAAGGCTCATGTTACATGCTACAAGTTCTTCATCTTTGTTCATAGTAGGAGGAAAAGAAAAAGACATCTATCTCTCATCCCATAAGTTCATTTTTAAACAATTCCGTAGTTAAATCCGATTTTTCTTGTGGTTTATGGCTCATGTCTTGGCTCATAAAAGATTAGAGATCCATATTTGAGGTATATAATTTTGTCTCTCCTGCGTGACATTCAAAGAGTCGACAGTCAAAGTTCTTGACTTGTTTTGAACTAAAAGTCTAAAACTACTGCGCGACCTATTCCATGGTTTTATACAGTGGGTCATAGGAGTTACACTGTTTTACATTATATAAACAAGGAAAAGAAAAAGACATCCATCTCTTATCCTGTAAGTTCATTCTTAAATATTTTTACGATATAATTTTTTAAAAAGTTTTCCAACTTAGTTAAATGAATGCACATTTTTATTAAGTTTTAAAGCAAAATTAACACATTCTAATTTAAAGATATTTAATATTTTCAAACAAAGTCTTCAAACTTTAATAATTACGTACTTCTTTTATTAATGAAGTGTTAATATCTTTCACCCTACTAATAATTACCAAACTTCAAAGCCTTCGTGTTGTTATTTATCTAGTTCTTCATCTTTGCTCATAAAAGACTAAAGATCCATATTCAATCTGGGGCATTATATGTCACCAATAATGAAAGATACCATGTAATAAATGCCTTAGTAAATTTGACTCTCCAATTTTGCATTTAGACTCACCATTTTTATAGATTTTTTTTGAAATTAATACACATTTTATTGCTCATGGATAAGTAACTAGTAGAGGTACAAAATTTTTTACATTAAAATGAAAAATTTTAATTAAACAAGAATTTACAAGAAACATAATCAAACTTCTATATATGTTGTTTATAATATTAACGAGTTTTTAAAATATATAAATAAGTGAATGATTCTGTTAGTTTCTTTAAAACCTTTAATTTTTATGAACTTATTGTGAGGAGATGAAATAAAACTTTTTAAAATGCATGAGCATGTTGTTGTGAATATCAATTAATATAATTAGTTCTTCAATATTTTAATATATTTTATTAAATAACAAATATTTGAACCATTATTTTACGTGACATAAAAAATCTTAATGTTAATGGAAAACTTAAGGACAAGTTATTTTTGTAAAAACTAAAAGTTCTAATATTTTATGGCTACGTTTTTAATTTTGATCTAATATTATAAAATTGAGTAAAGTGAAATATTTTTTATAAGTTGGTTTTTTTAAAACCTTAATTTTTGAATTTAAATTTAATACGAAGAGACTATGAAATAAAAAATTTTAATGCGCATGAAGATGCTGTTGTTGTGAATATCAATTAATACATAATTATACACTGTAAAAAATAAAAAGGGGGCATTATTACAAGCAATTTTTGTCTTTCTATCACCAAGTATTTAAATCTTGCAATCTTAATGTCGACCTATCATTTTCTTCCACCCTTGAAGTTCGTCCGAGGCATCATTTGATCAAACGCAAACACCTGCATGGTGACGTTAACGTTAGTAGTCGCCCGTAGTCCCCAGACTGGAAAATTCCCGCCAGGTGGGGTTTGCTTGGTGGATGCCGTCTGTAATACGATTGCTTTTGTGATTGATGGATCCGTGGACGGAATCTGTTTATTTTCAACAACTTTGAAATGCAAACGAAAGTTTTAAAAGTCCCAAAATTTTTAATGAAATATTGACTAATTTAATGTATTGATAAGCATAATTTATAAAAATATGAATATATGATATAAAATAATAAATTTTAACAACATACTTAAGAAATAATGTCAAAAGGGTGAGAGGAGAAATGCTAAACAATTTTATGGTAGTTTAATAAACAACCTTTAATGACAGTCACTCCCGTACTCTTCTTGGATTTCCACTCTAACTTTTCTTTATACCAAGAATAACTTTTGTATAGTCTTTTCTTGGAAAAGAGAAACTCTTATATAATCTTTCTCAACAATGAAAAGAAATCTCAATGTCACGTAGAACACCTCCAATTATAATAGACAAAACCTCAGTAAAACCTTATAATTAAAAATATCTAACTTTATCACTTTGATAAAAGTAAAGAGACTTACTCGCTCAAATATTAGATAATGAATGCTCAAATGCTTAATAAATGCTTAGAAATATATGTAAAAGATACCAAGATGCTATTTTATATAAGAACCAACGACAAAAATGCTTCTATAGGATTTTAGGATAGTTAATAACTGTTAGACCTAAAAACTAGTTGTTATGACAACTAGTTCAAACACATTAGTTGATCACTAGGTCATAATGGTTGACTAACAACTAGTTTGAACACGATAGTCGATCACTAGGTCATAATGGATGAACAATATACATTTAATGGAGAATATTCACTATGTGCATATTGGTCGACTAATGTGTGACTTGGAGAGACAATGATTAACCATATCACTAAACTGGTTAACCAATGTGTCGATAATTAGCCTTGCTCTAGTTTTAACTTATATTGGTTGATCTTTAACCTATATTGGTCTATTAATCCCTTTAAAGACTTAAAATGCTCAAAGTTGACTCGTTTAATAAAATTTTAATTTAAAAACTTTCAAAATATCTCCTAAAGAGTGTTTAAAATATCAAGAGGTTTTTATTTAAAAACAAAAGTTGTAATACCTTTTGATGAATAAAAAGACGCATGTAATAAAGTAAGATAAAATGTTCATTTTTGGTGAGCCTTCAAGATTACTAAATTAGCAAAATGATATTACAATTAACATAATAAAATATATAATGACTTTGATGTGCCTTGATCTTCTTTTATTCTTGACTTGATCTTCACTTTGACGGTTGCAAATTTTAACTTTTCTTTGTCATCTTTATAAACTATCTTCTCGATTTATGATTACATCTCATTCTTATATTACTTCTCATCAATATAGTAAACTCATTAGTAGTACTTTTGTTTTGTTTTCATCAAAATATTATTTAGAATCTTCTATTGTTAAATATAAAAATTAGATGCATAATATGATTAAATAATTATTAAGCAAATTTTGATTTTTTGAATGCTAGGAAACTGAATTCGTCAAGTGATAATACTTAGAATTGACTCGATCGATTCTAATAGAAATTGAATCTGCATGTGATATTTTTTAATTTTTTACATAGATATCTTCTTTGATTTTAAACTTTTAGAACGTGACTTTCATCTTTTTAATATTACGTTTAATGATGTGTTTGAGCCAAATTTCCTACCCTTTTATAATTTAATCTATTACTAAGCGCTTTTGAGCCTTATATGAAATTTAAGCTTTTTTTAAAGAATCTTGAGCCTTAAAGAAAAACAAGTATTTATTCCCCAATTCATGTTTAGTACAATTTTTACGTATAATTTGATGTGGTTTTTGAGAATATGATATAAGGAAATAAATGTAGGGGAGATGGCAAAGTGTATGAAAATGTTGTTTGCATGGAATTTTGTGATTGAAAAAGAATGGAGTAAAAAGGGTAAGTGCAAGAATATGAGAATTTAGTGGAAGAATAGCTGCTTTATTTTTTTTATAGATTAATTTGTTATTGCTTTACTGGTTGTGAATATTTTTGTTTTACTTATATGTTTCCTTTGATAACCTACTTATCTTTTTCCCCATTCCAAACCTATTTCAAGTCCTTTTGATTTTTACGTGTGTATATATATATAAATTGAGCTTACCATAAGCTTAAAAAAATCTAATCTATGTTATACACATATATATATATATATAACATAGATTAGATTTTTTTAAGCTTATGGTAAGTTCAATTTCATAAGAATAAGATGACAGTACTTCACCTAAATTTCAAACACTTGTCTGAATGACTGACTCTTTGTGAGCAAATTGTCAAATATAAGTATTTTGAGCTTAATGATGGAGGTAAAATAGTATTTGTTCTATTTATTTGTATAGTGATTTACCTAAAAAGTATTATGTGTTCAAGTTTTGCAATCCAATTGAGACTTGAGTTTGTATATCTTGTGTGATTAATTATAAAGTTAGCTAATGTTTATAGGTTGATGTTTGTGAGAATCACTATAGTAAACCCTAATAAGAATATAACTTTTCCATTAAGGACACCTAAGGGTTTAAAGGCTTGTAGCATATTGCTAAATGTCAATGTACACTAGTAAAAGTGGAATTATTCTTACTTTTGTTTGTTTTAGTTTAAGTTAATAGTTAGGATTTATCTATTTGAGGACAAGCAATGAGTTAGGTGCGAGACAATTTGATAGAACGATATTTTACATGTTATTTGGAGTTAATTTAATTAGCATTTGGCATATACATATTACATGTTTTATATAGATTTTATTATGTTTTTTAATGTTTAGTTTATTATCCTGTAGGTGATGAAGTTGAGACCTAATCACGAGATTAATTGTAAATTTCTTCATAATTCTCTAATCGATAATATTTTGGAGTCATTTAAAAGATAAAAATGGAAAATAACTTTATACAAAACTTCATGATTTAATTATAACTCAAATGTGTCAAAAAGTGGAGAAGTTAGAGGAGTAAATCATAATAGGCGCCATACTTATTAAGGTAATGGGTGTTTATCTTTCACAGAGAAGTAAAGAAACAAAACAAGACCGATGCCGGAGTTGATCCTAGATTTACTTGTAATTTGTTTACAAGGTGAAACATTACAAAATCGGTGTTGGTTATACAATATGTTAGGTACTAGAGACATCCTAAATCATGAAGCATAAAAGTTTCTGAATAAGACTACCATTAATGATGATGCTAGTTTATCACTGGTTCCCAGACCTAATTTATAGGGATTAGTGATTCTTCAATTTTAAGTCATCTAGAACTCTATATGTAAATACATGTATTAGAATTAACTTAAGGGACTTCTAGTTGACTGAGAGTACCATTATGGCCTAGGTTGAGTCTGGCCTGGTCCAGCTTGAATTAAATAATTTTAACCTAATTTGACCAAGCTTCATACCAGGCTTAGGATTTTTTAAAAAATTTTTAGATTTCATGTTGAGATCAGGCTCACGCCCTTTTGGCCCAACCTAGCCCAAGTCAAAATTTTCATGTTTAAATAAGATGCCAAATGAAGCCATTTTTTCTAAGCAAATGACATTGTTTCACATCCTAGACATTGGAGTCATTGTGTCTATATGAAACAGCATCATTTGAAAACGAAATTGTGTGGAATCACTTAAACAAGACTAGATTAAGGATGGAGATGAAAAGGATAAATGAGAGTATTGTCACAAGATGTTGGCTAAGAGTTCTAAAGGTGGAACCTATCATTTGAAGAGAAATGTGGAGTTGTACAACAAAAAGATCTTGGTATAATAAGGTTAAACATTTTTTAACCTTAACCTAATGAGAAGGAAGAATGAAATGATTGCAAAAAGTTATGATAGCAAAAAATAAAAGTTTTTGATAGCAAAGCCTAAGATGATAATTAGTGATAAACAACCACTCTTCATTATTGATAGCAACAACTTCAAGATGCTACGTATTTCAATCTAACTAACCTTCATGATCCCAACTTGATACTATGAAGAAAGATTTTTTCAAATATACAATAATAAAAAAGAAACATTGAAGACATTATTGAGTATTCACAAATAGGTAGCTATCACATCAGATATGTGGATGGCTGATAACCAAAAAAAAAGGGTCATATGGTAGTGATGATATATTATTGTGACAATGATTAGACTCTATATAGTCCATTAGTGGTTTATATTTTAAAATGGTAGGGTTTTTTTTAATATATTGATGTTATATACAAATGAGATTAAATAACTATATTGGTGGACTGCTTAATGGATTGAAACATCAATACCAAGCTTTTAATTATAACTCTCGATGATTGTAGCAAAATGATGCAGTGATAGAAAATTGAAGAATAAGTTACAAGTGGAGAGCTTGTTGACTGGTGAAAGGTTATCATATATGGTTTTTTTTGTGCATATTGTGAATTTGATTGTGAAGGACAAGTTGGAGGTGATAAAGGAAGTGGTAGAGTTAATTCAAAATAGAGTTAATTCAAAATAACATAGTGTTTTAGAATGCAACACCTAAAAAAATGAAAAATTTTGACGAAACTGCACAACAACTATGTATTCCATGCCATAAAAAGGTTAGTTTTCGATTATCTGACTAGATGAAATTTAATATTTAAGATGTTAGAGTCGTCAACTAAGTATGTTAGGGTGTTCATCAAGCTAACACAAAGAGATTATCAATATACTTGCTTACTGATAGTGTAACACCCCACTCTCGCAACACATGTACCCGACATCCTGAGGAATATCCGAGTTCGTGCCCTGCGAGGGTGGCATGTTATAGCACTCGATCATTCAAATTTCAGTACAATTTTTTTTTCAACCATGACATAAAGTGTGAAAATCAGTAACCAAATCGGGCCCACTCTATTCGCAAACTTTTTCAAACATACAGTACAATCAACAGAATTTTCAATAGCCATTTAAGCCCGTTACAAATACAAAACATTTCAAATTTCAAAAATTATTACATACCGTAATATTCAATTACAAATGATACAAAAATTTG
>JANQBM010000007.1:23079966-23100431 GCA_025594535.1 Erythroxylum domingense | reverse complement strand
ATGATAATACTATTAAAGAATATAAATTACCTCAAAAGTCTATTGCATAGCTTCCAATCATTATCAATATAATGTACTGTCACCGCTATGTTTCTGTTGGTTATCGGTTGTTCACATGTTCGTTGTTATGGCAATTGGTCCTTCAACACTCGACAATACTCTTAATGTTTCTCTCTTCTTCTCCTTATAAATTTTCAAAATATCACTTGTCAATGTATTCCGACTTGGAACCTTAAAATTCGGTTGGAGTGAATTGAGAAATATCCTAAATCTCTCACTTTGAACCATAGCCAATGCATGTTCATCTCCAACAATCATATTAGCCATCAAAGTTCTTGATCTCTTATTGTCAAAAGTTGTGACGGTTATTTCATTATTTTCCTTCATAAGTTTAGGGGTCAAAAATGATTGACCTCTTAAAACCATCTTCTTTCTAATATATGATTCGGTATGTCTCTTTAAACGAAGCGTTCCACCTTTTGAACTACTTGAGTACAACTTATGACAATAATTGCATTCTGCTTTTTCAATTCCCTCGATCGATGTCTTCTTAAAGTGATTCCAAACATCACTTTTAACTTGACTAACTTGACTTCTAATTGAACTTCTATCATCACTCAGTGTCGGAATAGAAGTTTCCATTTCTACCTCCGGTACCGGATTAGAACTCTCAACTGAAGGAATAATATGTTCATCCATCTGATCTAACAAACCAACCATGAAATCACTAGATTTAAAATAAAATATAAGCTACATTAAGTACCAAAACAAAATCTTATAACAGCTCTTTTTCTTATTAATTATACAACTCACAAAGTACATGAATTAGCTTCCTTTCTTGTTTCCCTTTTTTCCTTACTAATTAACAATTCATATTTTCTACATTAAGATCATCTAGTAAAAATTTTAGTCCAACATTCATTATATTGAATAGTAGGTCAAGATCATCTAGTAAATCATGCATCTTTGTCGCTCATAATGATAATTAGAGTGTTGAGATATTTTATGACATTTCAACATAATAGTTCAATAAATGTTTTTGTCAATCATCCCAGGTTCTTTTAAAATGGGCATAACCTGAAGTAGATCACATCTCAACATAACAATTCAATAGATGTTTGTAACATCCCGTTACCTATACATACGGCTAGAACAATTATTTGTGAGACATTTATATAACTTACGATATATGAACGTTAGATATAAGTTATTTGTGACGTACATTGTTTAGCACATTTATACAATTTTACATGCTTTCATTTGGCATTTTTAGGTAAGTATGACAAATTGTGATTATGATAAATGGTGAATCAGTGAAGATAAATAACATACGTGAGGGACAAGCAATGGACCTATGTATAATATTGTTTAAGTTAGGAAGACTCTACTACAGTTTGTCATTATGACAAATGGTGAGTCAGTAGAGATAAATAGTACACGTGAGGGACATGGAATGGACTCACGTATTATATTGTTTAAGTTAGGAAGAATCTACCATAGTTCTCATTCTTCACTGAAAGACTACACATCGCGATTCTCTTCCCTAACCTTCACCACCGAATAGTGATCTAGCAGTCTTTGTGGTGCTGATTTCTATTTGAGTGTTAGAGCACTTACACTGAGCACTTGTTAAGCGAGTAAGTGATTGTAATGTTGTTCCACTGTGTAAATAAGCATGTGCATGTTGGATATACATATTTGTATGAAAAGGGGTTCACAGTGGAGAAAATAGGTATGAGGGTTCTAGATGTTGGGTGACTTGAAAAGCGAACGCAGAAGAAAGGAAATGCAGAACTACTATATAAGTATAGATAGTAGTCTGTGATTCTGGCATTTTTGTGAGTTTTGGCTTTTTGAGCGATTTGGTATTCTGGAGTTAAAAAGAGAGTAATATAGATGATACTTTCATGTTGGAAGTATAACAGCAATAAAAATGATGCATAGAATTCGTATAGGCATGGAAGATAATAAGTTCTGCTTTATCTGTCAAGATACATTCTTATATGAGTCAGACTTCGTCTGTGTTTTGTATTCTTTGTAAACCAACTTCTTCTGTAATGATGTCATCTTCCTCTGGATGACGTCATCTTACTCTGTGTTTTGGTTTCTTCTATCTTTTGCTTCGTCTGTCTTTGGCTTCGTTTGTGTATTGCTTCTTTTGCTTCTTGCATTCATCTGCTTTCAACCTAAGTGGTTGAACTTCGTCTATGTTACTGTTTATAAATGAAGGAACTTCGTCTATGTTATTGTTCTTCAACTTCGTATGTGTTCACAGACGAATCAACTTCGTCTATGTTACTGTTCATGAACTTCGTCTGTGTTACTGTTCACAGACGAATGAACTTCGTCTATGTCACTGTTCATGAACTTCGTCTGTATTCCTGTTCACAGACGTCCTCTGTGTTACTACTTACGAACTTCTTCTGTGATGACGTCAGCTTCCTCTAGGTGATGTAATCTTCTTCTGTAAATCATCTTCTTTTGTGTTTTGCTCCTTCTATTTTTCGTCTATACCTATCTGTTGTCCCATTGTTGACCCCTCAAAAGATAGAATTGCCCTAGGAGGTCTTCATAAAAGTTGTAGATTTTGGAATCCTCTTTCAAACCATAGAAAGAATACCTTGATCCGATCCCTCTAGAGAAAGTTATGGTAAGTGTAAAATATCCTCTGTGTTATTGTTCATCGCATATCTTCTGTCCTATTTTTGACCCTTCAGAAGATAAAATTGGTCTTTGAGGTCCCCATGGAGTTTATACATCTTGATACCCTCTTTCGAATCATATAAAACACATTTCAATCCAATGTTTGTAGGAAATGTTATACTAATAGGAAGACTTCTTATGTGATGACGTCAGCTTCCTCTAGGTGACGTCATCTCCTTTGGTAAATCATCTTCTTCTGTAAGGGTGCATCGTCTGTAAAGATGCACCTTTCGTAAACAAACTTATACCCATTTCACTCCCCTAAGTTTACGAGAGGCCTGAGAGAGTGATATGCATGGAGGCCAATAAGGATTGAATCGTGATATTGCTGGTTTACACTAAGTTTTGATCAGAAAAAGAGAGGTTGTGAAAAGACCCCGAAATTGCCATTAAGCATGCATCGTGCATATTTTCTATACGTTGATATGGTTAGTACGTTGTACAAAAAGGTGATAATTATGAATGTTTTTTATTTGTTTTTAGAGGAGCACGTCGGACGACAGTCGGTCATTACTGGACCATCCAGGCAATAGCTTCTGGGAGCGTACTGTGAGTCAACCTAGATGATTTCCTAGGATTGATTTGATTTGTTTACACCTTGCTTATGTTAAACTCCCACTATTATCGAATTGTTGTGTGCTGTTTCTGGGTTCCGGACCTGAAGTCCGAGGAGTTTCATAGTTGGGCATGTATTGGAAGTGTTTTGATATGAATTTTGAATGACATTTGATTCTCAATAAAAGGTGAATGCCGGACTTAGGTCCGATGACTGTGAAAAACTTTGTCTGAACATTTGTATAAGATTGTGTTATAAAACATACTCAGTATTTGGTGCATTTCATAAAATGCATGCCCAGATAAAGGCGTTATAACTTGAGTAGCCAGTTTGAAGCACATCCACGTAGAGCTTTGCTCCGTGATATCTATTCTACACGTAGAGTTATGCTCCGTGGTTCTGTTCTGATTGAGCTCTATGGGCCAAACTTTATATATGTGTGTGAAAGGCACTTAGGCACAATAATAAGAATGAATATGAGTCCCATGCATATCCCATACAAGTACGTGAGCAATGTTTGAATAATATGCAAGTTGAAACGAATGAGCTTCTACTATGCCAATCTCTAAATAAATGCTTATTTGCTTGACTGAATAACTGTGAAAGATATGTTCTATTTACGTAATCCGGTGAATTCATCAATGATGGTTCACTCATTGAGTTCGCAAAACTCACCCAAAAGTTGCAATCATTTTTCAGGATCAGAAGACTACCCCGTTAGGTTAATGGGAGTATACCTACAGCATACAAGTGAAGAATACAAGTCGGGATCAGTTCACGTCTGCATTGCATTTTTCTTAAACTGTATGGAATGGTTAATTCGGAACCTCTCGTATACAATTGTATTACTATAACATTAAAGTGGTTTGAAATTGCACATATTTTGGCGTTGTATGGAAATGTTTGTGAATGAAAGCGGGCCCCATATTGGTTATTATTTCCACATATATTTGTCATCGTTTTAAAATGAAACAGGTTATACTGATTCTTGAAATGATTGAGTGCTCTGGCATGCCACCCTCGCGGGGCACGGACTCGAATATCACCCATCGATGTCGGGTTCGGCTTTTGCAGGAGTGGGGTGCTACAATGTTTTTGTCAATCATCTAATATTTTTCTAATATAGGCATAAGCTGAAGTAGTCCATCTTTCTTTTACCTCTTAATTTTGTTTTGTTAACACACAAAACATTTTTTATAATATGACATATAGAATGTAGCTATACACATGTTCTATACAATAGTGTCAACATCTATTCCCATCTAGAAAGTTTATATGGATCATTTCTCAAGTTAAATGTACAATTCATTCACACCAATTCAACAACAATTGATGAGTTTGTCATTGTGATTACTGAGTTTATCAATGGACATACGAGAAGCTTACAAAAATAGAAAAATTACCACAAAAATCAGGAACAATTCTCAATCCATTCAATCAATAATCACCAGTTCTCAATCCATTTCCATTTAATCAATTCTTAATCCATTCAATCAACAATCACCAATTCATTCATAACGACTGGGTCATGGACAAAACAATCACCACACTAATCATTCACACCATTTCATTCAACAATCACCTACCTTCACTGAAAACCGCAGGAAATATGATGGTGCAATGCCACTTGTGACAGAGGACGGCGACTGGGTCACGGAGGGAGAGCAAGCCACCGATCTAGACAATGTCTGGGTCACGACACACGACGAGATGATTGCCGGGTGGGATGGAGAGATGAAGGAAGATTGACTCTCAGAGTGACGACAAGAGCCGGAGGTAGAGGGAGACGCCGAGAGCCGGAGGCGGGAGTGGAGAGGGAAGGTCGAAAGGGACTCAAGGGAAGGGACGAAGACGAAGGGTGGGAGGGGTACTGGGTGGTTTTGTTTCAACATCTGGGAGAAGATTACTCTGGCCCATTATACGACGTCGTTTTATTATAGGCCACGGGCGGAACCGCGAGCCTATCGGACCGACCTACAGTTCTGCCCATCCATTCACTGCACCAGCCGCAGATGGGCAACGGCCCGTTTCCCCCTAGCTCGTGGCCTATGCTTTATGGACCATGGCTCGGCCAGTCTATTCACGGGCTAATTTTTCTTGACCCATGGCCTGGCCTATAGGCCGGTTTGACCAAGCCAAACCCATCGACTTCGGGTTGGACCGAGTCGGACCAGGCCAATATTGCCATTCTTATAATCATTTGTTTATGAATATTTGGAGGGTTGTATGAAAGATTATGAAAGTTCAATTAGTTTTTGTGTTTTGACAGTGTATGAAAATTGGTTTGAAAAGTTCACTAACGTGGAAAATTTTAAAGTAATATGGTTCATGTGAGAGACCTACGAGAATTTAGAGAATATGAATTTTTAGATCCTTTTTGGATGTATTGGTAAATGAGAGTACTCTTTTTGATATATGATGGGTTATGAAGATCTCTTGATGTGACTATAAGTCCTAGGATATGAATTATAGCATCACGTACTTTATTGATATAAATATGGTCTATAATGAATGAGCATCTTTTATGCCTCTTTGTTAATAGTGATACCTATAATGATTATGAAATTGTTTCTTACTAGTTTGATGATTAAGGATCCTATACTAATGATAAAGATGTTGCATACTCTTTTAGTATGTCCTTATATACTTACTATTTGCATTGCATCAAGAACAGAAAAAATACCTTGATGAATTTGAATTGCATCAAGAACTGAAAAAATGCCTAAACTGTGTTAAATTTGAATTTGATTTGAAAGTGGAGAAAGTATAGGAATTAGTGAAAGTGGAGGAAGTATAAAACTAATTAATGTGTTGCAATTAATTTCTTTTAATTCCTAGGTTTACTTTTGTTTAAAGAAACTTCAAAGCATTTAAGAAAAACTAAAGAAAATGAAGAAAGCCTATGAAGAAAACCTGAGAAAGCTTCATTGATAAACTCAAAATACTGTATAGATAAAAAATCAAATATATTAAAAAATACTACCACCTTAAAGAAACAATAATACTCTTATGTATAAAAAGTACCACTATCCACATTAACTAGGTAATATAAATATATTTATTATACGGGTCATCATCGTTATTTAGAACATGGGCATAGATGGCGAAGAAGTAAATAGTTTAATGCAACAGTTGAGTTGGGTGAAGCTCCGATGCAGTTTTCGGGTGATGATATTGTTTGCCAACCATCACATTTGAGTGATATTACACCTGGCGAACACCCAAGCAATTGGAAGCTTGTTCAAAAGTTTCAACAAAGGAATGTCTTTGATTTTTGTGAAAGGGATATTAGTGAATTAGATAAGGATACCGATGAAATATATCAAGATATTGGATTGGAGATAAATAACGAAGGCATTCTAGTAGATGATGCAGATATATGATTATTCTATAGGAGAGATGTCGAGCCCAACATAGTTCATCTGGATGAAGTCCAAGCCCATCTTATCTTATAAACAGATGAAGACTATACTCAGGATGACTTCAATGACAATGACGATACTTTGCTCGAATATATTAGTGATGAAGAATCAAACCATAATGTACTTAAGGATGATGATTTTCTTAATCTTGATCATGATGATTGAATGTAAATAAATTGTTTGTATTGTTTCAAATGTTAATAAGATAATTGCCTTATTTTGTTGATGTTTTAGTTATGATAATTTACGATGACTACAAGTATATTTTTAATGTTTCACTTATGTTTTTGCGGATGTTGATGATTTTCAAAATCTTGATCATGATGATTGAATGTAAATAAATTATTTATGTTGTATGAAATGTTAAGAAGATAATTGCCTTATTTTGTTAATGTTTTACTTATGCTAATTTACAATTACTACAAGCATATTTTTCATGTGTCACTTAATGATGACATTTTTCAAAATCATGATCATGATGATTGCATGTAAATAAATTGTTTCTATTGTTTGAAATGTCTCCAAGTTGTAATTGCCTTATGTTATTGATGTTTTATTTATATTAATTTACCATAACTATAAGAATATTTTTAATGTTTCACAAAATTTTAATTTTATTTTTCAATTACAATTATACGTTATATTTATAATTCATTTTACACAGGTTCATTATAATGGGCCCTAGTGGAAACAAGGGAAAGAGGGTGGTAATGGCAGATGAAGTTTCTCCCATAGAACAACCATAAGAAAGTCAACAATAACCTTTACCTACATCGTCTAGTAGTCATGAGGGATCTTCAAGTCTGTTATTGATAACTAAACATATTTACATTTATGCTAAAATTGCTCATTACATGTTTAGTGCATTTTCTCATTATGTTTTTTTTTTCAGGTTCCAATACTGACATTAGAAAATGAGGTAAAGGTAAGACAAAAGGTGCTGAGTTGTAATGGATGAATGTTGCAATGAATACCAAGTTGTTATTGACGATTGACCCCACGCAATGGTGCCCAGTGGATAAGATCCAAGCTACAAAATTGGCCATTGAGTTGGGCGTCATTGTGAGGAATGAGTTGCCTTGCCTTCAGCATGTCAGGCAATTAAAGGAAGACAACTTGCTCCAAAATGCTTTGGACAAAGTTTTAGTAATATTTCAATTCATTTCATTATATGTATTGCGATTTTACTTAACAAAAATAATAACAACGTATACGTGTTTTTCACAGATGAAGCTCAATATCATCGATATCGACATGCCTAAAGTTTTAAGCAGTGATAGTTCACTGTTGAAACAAAGGGTGAAGGATCATCGATATCGACTTAATAAATATTACCAGTCTTTCCCTTCCAATGAAAAGGCAAGGAGACATTTTCTGGAACGGGTGACTGAAGAAAATTGGAATGAAATGTGTGATTATTGGGATTCAGCGAAGGTTCAGGTTTGTTTTTTTTCCTCTTTATTTTCCTTCCATTAATTATGTTTATACATCTTATGACTACGTCTCTTAATTTAGGAAAAGTGTGAGAAAGCCAAGGCTAACAGAGCAAAAATGAAGACTCCTCATAACACCGGCTCCAGATCATTTGTCGTCGTCTGACAAGAATTTATAAGTGTAACATTTTCAATTTATTATTCTATTTTTTAATATAATAAATTCTAATTGGTTGTAATTTTTTAAATTCATATTATAGAGCCAAACATAACTCCAAAGGCAAGAGTATGACAGGATCACACTGTACAAGTACACACACTAAAAGGAAGGTCAAGGCTAGATGTCTGAAGAGGTACAAAGTAATTATGTAAGTACAAATAAATTAATATTACAATTTATTTTTCTATGTAATAGTAAGTAATATTTTCTTAGTTAACTCGATTTTCTACTTTAAATTGTAGGACAAGATGTAGGAGTTGTTGCAGACGTCATTGGCAGAAGGGAACCAACCCAATGTCAATGACATTTGCAACAATGTCTTTAGTACACGATCGAGCTATATCAAAGGTCTTAGGTGTAACCCTAAGCCTGTTGGTGCCTCTTTTTCATCACCAACATATGTCACGGCACTTCAAAAGGAGAACCAAGAACTGAAGACTAAGTTACAATGTATGGAAGACAAGTTAAATCGTAATGTAAAAGAAGTGAACAAGCTTAAAAAGATGGTCAAACAATTACTAGGCTTAGCATATGTCAGTAGTAGTGACGACGATCAGGAGTCTTAATTTATGTATGACCTGTAATTATTTTTTTATAAAATACATTCCATTTTTAATGTTTATTTTATTTCAATTTATTATTATTTTAAAAAATATGTCACTAACATCAATTATGAAATGAAAAATTTTTATATTTCAAACTGTCTTAAAAATTGTAATTAATTAAAATAATTTTTTAGCAATTATAATAATATTTAAATTCAAAAATAAAATTTGTCAATAAATAATATTAGCTACCAAAATAAAATCATCACAAAAAGTTATTAACTATGTTTACAAGAACGTCGTTAAAAATATTTTGCTACAACCACAAATTAGTAGCTAAAAGTATTTTGCTACAAAAACAAAATCATCACAAAAAACTATTAGCTACCAAAACCAAAATCCTCACAAAATGTTTTTACCTACGCTTATAGGAATGTCTCTAAAAATACTTCCCTACAACAAAAAATTAGTAACTAAAACTATTCTACTACCAAAATAAAATTGTCACCAAAAACAATTACCTACGAATATAGTTTAGTAGGGAAAAACTTTTAGCTACGAAACAGAAACGTCGCAAAAAACTATGTACGATGTTCTTTATTCTCGTCGGTTATATTTTTTACCGAAAATTTATTTGTGTCAAAAAATGTTTTAGTGACGATTTTAGCAAAATGTTGTGGATGTTGTTTTGCTACCAGTATTCAGCGACGATGTAGGTGACGATATTTTTTCGTCGCAAATTAATATTTGCAATGATTTGGTATTATTTAACGACATTTATTTTTGTCGCTAAAAGTACTATTTGTTGTACTGACTTGATTGTAATTCTCGACACAAACTCTTTTTTAAACCAAGGACAGAATCCTGGAGGGGACGGTTACCCTATTTTATTAATAATAAAAGACTTTTACAAGCTGGAGGGAGACTTACCTCAAAAGTGAAAAATATAGTAAAGCAGGCAATGCGTCTAAGATTGTTAAAGAAAAACAAATACAAAACTTGTAATACAAATAAAAATTAAATGTAATGAACGCGATAGCTTTAGTGAAACCATCTGATGTAAGGAAATTGGTGTTTATATACAATAAAAAGACCTATGATGAATCGAGGCAAGTTACCTATATTGCCAAATTCTAAGGATGTTTCTGGTGCTTGCTAGGTGCGTAAGAGCATCGACAACCGAATTGATTTCCCTGTAATCATGCACGATAGTAATGACAAAACCATGCATTTTTTTAATAATAATTATAGTCATAGATTTTTATTATTCCTACTATATGATATTTGATTTAATTATTCTTTATTATATGATGTACATGGTAACATTTTAAGTATTTTACATTATTTCCAGTTTTATATATGTTTGATTATTAAATATTTTTTCTTATATTAATTGTATTTATTGTTTATATATGAAATATGTGAAAAGTAATATCAATAGAAATAAAGAGATAGATGTTATTTTAAATTTATATTCTCATGATTTCTACAAACATAATTTATGTAAAATTAAAAATTATATAATGTAATATATTAAAAGACAATTTCATAATTTTTAGAATTTAAGAATTATTTTATATTTTTTAAAATCACTCAAAATAGTAGTCGATATTGATTGATATTGTTACTGTGTCTTACTATAACTATATTCGGTCCTAATCATATCATCACATTGTATGCTTCACCTTAGACAAATAATTCTTGAGTAATAAAAAAACCAATGTTTCAAACATTGGACTTGTAGACTAATGGTGTCTTTATAATAAGTTGTCTTTTCATATAGTAAAACATATAATACCATGTTGAAATTGATTCAACATCAGTTTGGTCATGTGGTGCATATGTTGTTTACTGAGTCCAAGCCTACTTCCCATTGATTTGGTTAAGATTGTTAGTTAATATTTTGTCTTATCTGTTTAGGGTTAAGCGCTAGTTGCTGTAGATATTTGAGCTTCTTTTCCAAATCTCCAGAAAGACCACAGAACCAGAAGAAGAGTTCTCTTTTGGGATTGTGAAAGAAACTTGAACCACAGCTGCAAACTTTCTTCTTTCTAATGATGAACTGAGAAAACAAAGGTACATAGTAGGCAACATCAGTTTGTAGTAGTACAAAAGCATATTGAGGCAAAAAGTAGTAGTCTCTTCTTGTGACAATCATAAACTAGCAACCAGAAACCAGATTCATGGCAATTAATGCCATGACAACTTCTTCCCAACTATTGATTCCTTTGCTCAAAGGGGAAAATTATGAATTTTAGAGCATTAAGATGAAGACATGGTTTATATCCCAATAGCTATAGGATTTGGTTAAGTCTGGGTATGAAGACCTGGATGATGAGCAATAATTTTATGACAACTGAAAGCAGTACACAAAAACTTTGTTCCTCCTTCAATAGGCAGTCACTGATGAGATTTTTTCTGTATTTCATCTTTAACTACTTTAAAGGCTACATGGCAGATTTTATTAATAGAGTTCTAAAACTCCAAAAAAGTTATTAGGGTAAAGCTTCAATCACTCTATAAGTCCTTTGAAACACTCCAAATGGGTTCTTCCGAATTAGATCGAACTTATCTATCTAGAGCTTATATTATTATTTCTAAAATGAGTTCATATGGTGAACAAATTTCTGATCAGACTATAGTTTAAAAAATATTGCATAGTCTCACTCTTATATTTAATCATTTGGTTACTGCCATAGAAGAATCTAAAGCTTTATCTACTTATTCTTTGCAAGCTCATGAGGACATGATTAACAAAACTTCATCATTGAATGAAGAAAAAGCCTTTTAGGTGAAAGATGAGTCCTCTAACATAGGTGGTCTTAGTTGTTACCGTGGTCGTGGTTGTGGACATGAGAGAGGTCATAGAGGATATCAAATCACCAATAAAGGTAGTATAAAAATGATGAACAAAGGCAAAGTAATCAAACTCCTATTAAGTGCTGTCATTATGGCAAACTAGGTCACAAAGAAGTTAATTTTTGGGCTAGGCAGAAGAAAAATGTTGTTAATGAAGAAAAGCATGCCAATCTTGTGGAAGAAAAAGAGGAAAGTATGTTATTTATGGTGCATTCTTATAAAAAATCTACTAATGATGTTTGGTTTGTGGACAATGGTTGTTCTAATCACATGATAGGAGAAACCCCATCATTTAAAGAGCTTGATGACATAAAAAAGTCCACAGTGTGCCTGGGTGACAATAATTTGTATCATGTTGAAGGGAAAGTTATAATTGCCACTAAGACAAATGGTAATACTCAACTTTTGTCTAATGTATAGTTTGTTCCTAGTTTGACTTATAATTTATTGATCATTGGACAATTGATGGATAGTGGTTATAGAATTGTGTTTGATCATAGTGGATGTACAATTGTTAATAAAAAGTCTAGTCATATCATTGTCATTGTTCAACAGACAAGTAATAATATGTTCCCACTTGATGTTTCTCAGTTGCATAATTTTGCCTTTGATGTTAGTAAAATTAATGAGTATAAAATATGGCATTTACATTATGGGAATTTGAATGAGAGTGAACTGAAGTTATTGAGTCAAAATAATATGATTATTTGGTTTCCTACAATTGAATCTTTTGAGTTTTTTGAAGGATGTGTTTTAGGTAAGCAAAGTAAATAGTCTTTTTTGGCTGGAAAATCTATTAGAGCAAATTTTTGTCTTCAATTAGTGCATGATGATTTTTGTGGACCCATGAATACAAAATCTTTTGGTAGAAATTAGTATTTTTTGTTGATTGTTGATGATTACAATCGTATGAATAATTTAGTTTTTGAAGACAAAATCTAAAATTCTCACCCATTTTAAAAAGTTTAAGGCCTTGGTATAAAATAAAATTGGTAGCAATATCAAGTGCCCTTAAATTGATAAAGGAGGTGAGTTTACATTTACTAAATTTAACAAATTCTGTGAAAATGTGGTATTTGTATAGAGGGCTATTATCTTTTAAATATTTCTCCTTTAAAGGTTATTATGAACAAAACACCATATGAAGCATGGAAAGGTATAAAGCCCTGTGTCTATCACTTAATTTTTTTTGGATGTGTAGCCTATGCTTTAGTTAATTCTCAATCACGTAGTAAACTTGATGAGTCTGAAAAGTGCATTTTTATTAGTTATTGTCCTCAACCTAAAGCATATAGCCCGCATAATCTTTTAAGCGGAAAAATTGTTGTTAGTAGAAATGTGAATTTCAATGAAGATGCAACATGGAATTGGAAAATTTCCTAAGTAAATGAACAGGCTCCAGTCCCAATCAATAATGTGGATGATACTTAGCCTTTACAATTAGAAAATCCATTATCATCTCTTACATGTAGTAGCTACACATCTACTAAAAGCACAAGTTCCTCTTCATCTAATGAAATTCCTCGAAGGAAATTTATGAATATGGTGTTTTTGCTTTGTGTGTTGCAAATTTATTGTGTTACAAGGAGGTAGTGAAAAAAGAAGAATGGTGCAAAGGTATGGATGAAAAGATGGCAACAATTCAGAAAAATCAAATATGGGAATTGGTAAATTTGCTCGAAGGAAAACAAGCAATTAGGCTCAAATGGTGTTCAGGACTAAGTATTATATTGATGGAAGTATACAAATGCATAAGGCATGACTTTTAGTAAAATTGTATGCTCAACAAAGGGGCATTGATTTTGAAGATACCTTATAAGAATTTTGCTTGCTTTAGCTGTTCATTTATCTCTTCCTATTTTCCAATTTAATGTGAATTCTGCCTTTTCAAATAGAGAATTGGAAGAGGAAGTTTATATTTCTAAACCTGAAGGCTTTTATTTAAAAAGTCATGAAAATAAGGTATTTAAGTTGAGGAAAGCTCCTTATAGGCTTAACAACTCCACGAGTATGGTATAATAAGATTGATAGCTATTTTGTTTAATGTGGATTTAAAAGAAACGATATTGAGCCCACTTTATATTTGAAAAAGGAAGGGAAAATGATTTTTTGGTTGTTTTCCTTTATGTTGATGACATGATTTATTTTGGGTCGTGTGAATCTTTTTTGAAGAATTTTAAGTCCTTAATGATGACGAAATTTGAGATGACAAACATGGGTTTGATACAATACTTTCTTGAGCTTGAGGTGAAACAAGGTGCACTTAGAATTTTCATTTTTTAACAAAATTATGCTGAATTTTTGCTCAAAAGGCCTAATATGCTAAATTAAAAAAAGGTCTCCACACTAATGAATTGAAATGAGAAATTGCAATATGAAGATGGTACATAAAAGACGAATCTAACCAATTTTAAAATTGATTGGTGGATTGAATTATTTGACTCACACATGTCTTAACATTGTATTTTCTATCAGTGTTTTATCCAAGTTCATATATATTCCTACACAACATCATTTTGGGACAGTTAAGAGAGTCTTAAGATATGTTGCTAGAACATCTAAATTTAGGGTTTAGTACTCTAAAGTATCAAGTTTCAATTTATTTGGTTACATTGAAAGTGATTGGGTAGGTTCCTTAGAAGATAGAAGGAGCACTTCAGGCTATATTTTTAGCTTGGGGTCAAAAGTTGTCTCATGGAGTTCAAAAAAGCAAGAAGTTGTTACATTCATTATAAGAAAACTAGGTATTATCAACAGAAATTACCGATGGAAAGAGTCATTCGAGAAACAGCTATAGGTAAAATTTAGCGACGAATATAGTGAATTTGTTTCAAATTGAGCTACAGAAATTTGTATATTTTTCAGTAAATTTAGTAACAAAATCTTATATTTCTATCGGTAAATTTAGGATAGGTTTGTTGCTAAATTAACGACAAACCTCTAACATTTCGTTGCTAAATTTACCAACAGAAAATATTATCCATCACTAAACATTTACCGACGAAATATCCATCACTTTATCGAGAACTTAGCGACAGGGTGATATATTCCATCAGGAACTTACCGACAGAATATAATACTCCGTCGCTAATTAGCGATAGATTATTGTATTTCTATAGGGAAATTTAATTATGATAAATTTCAACCGCTATTTCTCACTTCTTATCTGAGTTGTCTATTGATAATCTTATGATTTTTTTGAACATTTAACTTATGTAAATAATATATAACATTGATTGATAAATGTAAAGTAAACATTACCCTGAATGGTATAATAAAAAATTTAATTTACATTAATAACTATCTTGAAAATAACTGTAAACTAGGAATTTATACAAAAACTTAGGAGTAGCAGACTATCAAATACATTCACTTATCCAAAAGTTATGCAAGTGGTGAAGGCGGATGCTTTAACTACTGCAATGAGGTCCTATCCCTACCCTTTAACTCATTCATCTCATTACGGAGTTAGGTTATGCACTCCATCAACCTCTCTATTGTGCTCTTAAGCTGAAGGACTTTTTCATTTGATGCGGACCGCCTACTAGATCCAATTATACTGGATGTGGAGGATTATGAATAACATATGTTTGCTAATGAACCTAAGTCAAAAATCCTTCCACGACGGTCCCTACCATAAAATGTATCAAAATATGCCTGACTCTCGTCAACAGTTTCAAAGTTCTAAGACTATCATTCAATGCTTTCTTATATTTGGTCCTATCATTATAATTGTTTATGTTAATAAGTGATACCTTTTAAGAATTAATATTAAAGTATAGATTTTACATACATGAAGTTGCTGCATCAAATGTTGACGAAGATCACACCTTCATGCTTTTTGGTGAAAGTGTACAAAAAGAGCTGGCATGGTGTAGGCTTCTTGCCCTTAGACTTTTCCTGCATCAAAATAAATTGTTATAAGTGAATTATAATTTACAAAAATTTCAATAGAATTTCCTATTTTTTTATGATATTTATCCCCTAATAAACACAAAAATTTAACTCAACAACACAGTCATTAACCGCACCAGACATTTATAACATTATTATTCTCCATAATACACATATTTTTCATTTTAAATTTCATACATGAAATTACATTAAAATCAAATTTCGTACATCAAAGTACTAAAAACATAATATAAGTGTAAAGTTTTGATTCTTATAAGTTGAAGTGCATTCTCCTGGTGGATCAAAGATCCTCTAGTGTGTACGTGTAGACTCTCTCTGTCTGGTCCTCCATATCTATTGGCAAAATTGTGCTTTGAAATGGATATTGCCTCAGGTGAGGCCCAATACTGCTGTCAACGACTCCATATTTCTTCAGATATGTATGGTGGTCATACATCATTCTTGTGTTTCAAAGCAAGAAAGTCTCTATAACGTGTACAAGCTAGCCTCTCCCATACATTATAAATTACAACATTAAATTTTGGATCCCAAAAAAATTATTTCTAAAAAATGAAAAACATACTATAAGTACTTATAAACGAAAATATTTATCTAATTAATGTATAAAATTAGATAAAATAAAAAATATTAAAGAATATATTTTGTATACCTCAAATTCCTGATAATAAAAATCCTTTGTCAGTTAAGAGACATTCTTCCATTTATAACCCTCAAGATCTATCCTCGCCTTGAACTTGGATGAGATATTTCTTGAGCATGTTCTAGACAGAACCAACCTAATATATAAGTTATTTTAGACCATTTTCAAATTAAAACCTATAACTTCAGTATAAACCTTTGTTATTATCATGTATTAAAAAAGTTTTAGAATTTTACTTATAAATTTTTAACAATTGTGTTGTACGTTCTTCCATCAATTCCCTTAGCTCCAGGTTGGAGGTCATCTCCTTCATCTGCAGCATTTAGCCCTGATATCTTTGTTAGTATAGGGGTAGTGGATGATGTAAGGCAGGTAGATGGTGTACCAGCAGATATAAAAGGTGATGCCTAATCTGGATGTGTAGTAACATTTGTAGAATGTGATGCTTTACATATAAATGCACTGGCTTCTCCAAATCATGGTAACCAGAACCTTCACTACGTCATATCTTGTTTTCTTTTTGGTGAAATATTTTTAACATGAAATTCACATTTTATTGAATTTTCTAGTAATAAAACAATATAAATTCAATATATAAAAATATATTATTGATGTAGTAATAGATTTATTCATATAATATTCTTTTAGAAACACAAATTAATCGCTATCAGTACTTAATTGTAAACAAAATCATCATCACCTTTTTTTTCGAAGAATTAGAATCAAACTCAGACTGCTCTTCAAATCTTTCACCCTCCTCATCCTCTCTAGATGAAATTTTAACATATTCATTATTTGGATCGTTCAAACGTTTATTCTCATCATACGTTACACATGCATTTATTTCATAAACGTCTTCCTGAAACGCTTTACTTTCAATTCTCTTATTTTCTCCTTTTTGATGTAATTCTAAAACATTTCTAGGTTTTACTTTGCAAAAGGCCAACCAATCTGACTTCTCTCATCATAAGCAAGAGAAAGGGATATAATACACATGGATCGCTTGCATCGCTAACACAAAAGGTTTAAATTATCTAAATCTTCTTCGCTGGTTGATCTCAACTAGATTGTATTTGCTGTGCACTTTTGTTCCATTATTAGGAGTTGGAACAAACCATTCACACTTAAATATCACTTTCTGTTTTATTGGCAATGTAGGGTACTCAATTTCAAGTATCTCAATAATTTTACCATACTAATCCATCAATTCTCCCTGTATATAGACCCACTATTTACTGTTGCCATGCTTTGTATCCATTAACAAGATAGATTAGATATGATTTAACACTTCGCAAAGGTCATTTCGTAAGATCACATATGAACTTGTTCTCTATTGGATTTTCTGAGCCCTACATAAAAACTAGTTATCATTTAAATAGTATAATGTCATCTAATCACTTTGATATGATAATTCAACCATTTTAATTATTAAAAATGAAAATTTTCATATTTCTTGAACCATCGAGGATAATGTCTTTCAACTTATTTATTAATATCATCCCGTGTTGTTTCAGGCATTAGATCACGTAACCATTCCTCGTATAATCTAAAAATATTATTATGTATTTTAGTTATGAACAACAGTAACTTTAGAAAATCAAATAATCTATTTCAAAATCAACTTAAACTTACTGCACGAAAGGTTAAACCTCTTGACAATTTAATAAAATGTAACCATAACTAGCCTCTATTTCTTCTGTTGTTAACATTCTTCTTGTTTAACTTCCATATGTTCGTCCTAGATATGTGAAAATAGATAAGTTACCATTAACATCACCCGTTTCTTCCCTATCGTCATTATGATGAACTTTTCTTTCTCTTATGTACATATGCAGCTCAAAATAATGTGAGCAAAATGTACTTGCGTCCTCTACTAAATAAGCATTACATATCAAACCTTCAACTCTAACCTTGTTTTTGATGTTTTTCTTCAAGTGATGTAAATACCTATATTACAACTAGGGTTATTACAATTATGTGATTAAAATATGTTTTAATTTTTATTTAAATATTAATTATAATTACCCCTTAAATGGATGCATCCATCGATATTAAACCGGACCAGAAAATTTAGTTTCATGTTCTAAATATATGGGTATGTGCTTTATACAGTCAAAGAATCTTGAAGGAAAAATCCCTTACAATTTGCACAAGATAACTGGAATTTTCCTTTCTAGTTTTTCCATTTTAACCAACTTGATTTTAGATCATGTTAAGCTTTTGAAAAAAACTTAATTCTGGTACCACTTCTCAAGCCTTATTCTATAGCAACTCCCGAAATGCAATTTAAATTAGCCTTTGCATAAACACATGACAATCATGACTTTTTATCCCAAATAATTTGTACGTCCTAATGTCCACACACCTTACCAAGTTCGAAATATAACTATCTGGAAACTTTAGACTTTTCAACCATTCACATATAATTTCATTTTTTTTGTCCTTAGTGTAATATCTAACTCATTCCTTCTACAAAAAAGTTTCAAATTAGCTTGTGATTTTGCATTGTCCTTTGAGCTGGAGGAAGAAATTTCCTGTAGTTGTCAAACCAAGATGTTTTGGCCCCGTTAGGAAGCTAAAATCCATCAGAATCATTGCTATAGTAAGGACAAGCCAATTTCCCTGCTGTGTTCCATCCATACAACATAACATACGTAGGGAAATCACTAATAGTCCACATCAAAGCTACTCTAAATATTTTTTTTTAAGAGATACATCATATGTCTCCACACCAAATTCCTAAAGATGATATAATTCAGATACTAATGGTTATAATAATACATCAATTTTATGCTTTGGATTCGTAGGCCCTGGCATAATCACCGTCAAGAACATATATGCCTCATTTATACACATCCATGAAGGAAAATTATAAGGAGTAATTATGATTGGCCATGATAAATATTGTTGACCAGATTGACCAAAAGGTTGGAATCTGTCTGTTGACAATCCCAACATAACATTTTGACTTTTAGCTGTAAACTCAAAATGGGTATTATTGAAATGTTTCCTTACGAATGCATATGATAGTTGGCTCATTATTCTATCTTCTTGTTCATGTTAATTATGTCATGTCATGTGAGATGCAGTAACATCAGAGGCTTATAGTCTTTAAAGTCTTGGAGTTAACGGGAAACAATACATCTAATTCCACGCTACTAATTTCTGTTTCATAGAATGCTTTCTAGGTTTGAACTTAGATTGAACACAAAAATTGCACTCTTGTAATTCCACATCACTCCCTAAAACAACATATACCCAAAATTGCAACAATCAAGTTTTTCAACCGGCAAACTAAGACCCCTAATAAATTTTTTCATATTGTAGAAATTATCAACCATTATATGATCAAGAGGCAATAATTCATTATACTAAGCAAGAATTTTATCCAAACTTCGAATAAAAAATATGCCCTTCAGACTTTGTGTTCAATGTTCAAACAATTGAAGAAAATTAAGTTATGGCCTCAAATTTTGGCCATAATTCTTGGTAAGCTGATTTTAGTAAGTTAAAAAAATTTCATGTGGGTTTGGTTCTTCTTCAAGATTTTCTATACTTTCCTAAAGGTATAACCGGCTGCATCATAAATCATTTAGGTGTAATGATTTTCAGTTGCACCTATATTATTTGTCATAAATCCAGCCCCCCTTTAAACCCATCCACATTTATTGATGAGTTTACTTCATTACCCCTTAAGGTGCTACAAATTAATGGCTCCCCGTATTGTGTCTACTCAAAATAATTTGGAACAAATCCTTTTCTTAACAAATAGAGATTCACTTCATCAATAGGAAGAAAGCAAGTATGTTTTCACTTTTACATGGACATCTGATCTTTGGACCATCCATATATGCAGGCTTAGAACATACATAGTAAATAAAAGCTTCAACTCCCTCAACAAACTCAAGATTAATGAAACCATTAGGTGTTAATCGTCTATACATCTAAGATCTATCAACATTACTCATTTACGTAAAACTGTTATTTTAAAAAAGTGATTTCATAGTTAGTATCCTTCATTTTTGCTATGTTTACAGAACATTTAATCTTTACTTTACAAATCATCCCCTAAATTTTTTCAGGTCTCAGACCATTTCTGTAACATCCCGGTCCCACATAACGGGTCGGACCAGGGAACCGGGTCTGTGAGGAGACCAATGAGAGAAGTAATG
>JANQBM010000007.1:23032958-23046646 GCA_025594535.1 Erythroxylum domingense | reverse complement strand
TATTATTATTAATTAATTAATTGCAATATAATTAATTAAAATATAATTCATTCATTAATTAAAATATTGTAATTAATCAATAGTTATATTTTAATTAAATATAATGTAATTAAATAAATAATATTATTATTTTAATTAATTATAATTACAATATTTTAATTAATGAATAATAATATTTTAATTAATGAATAGGTTAAAAACTCCTACAAGTTAGATACTCTAGTGGAGGGAGGGCATTTCTGAAATTTCTTTATGTCTTTTGTTTCCGTCCGCGGGACGAAAAATATCGTATCACAGTCTTAGAAGAAACAAAAAATTTCTATCTTTATCTTCCGAAGACGGAACGAAAATGAGTAAGAACAGCAAACAAACACAGCTATAAACAAGATTATTATGTCCTTGTCCTCTGTCTTCGTTGATGAAAACACCAACTAAACACTACATAAGTCTTCTTTCACATCATAGTAAGAATTTACAATGCAATAATTTACAATATTTTAATAGTATTTATTTATAGGCTTACGTAATATGTGAGACTCATTTGTTTATAATTAATTATTAAAACTCACTTGTTTAATTCAACTCTAAATATAATTAACACAACTAATTAACTTAATTAGTTAACTAATTCACCCTAAAATATAAAAATTCCAAATCAAATCTCTAATCCCGAACATAATTTTCTAACAAATCACCAATCGACCGTTGATACATCGCCATGAATCCAACAACCAAACCTCTACTTTCTTCAGACTTCTTTGGCTTCAATCTTTTGAGCTCTCCTTCAACACCAAATCACCTTCTCTTTTACCATTCTTCTCCAGACGAAAAACCTAAATACCAAAATCTTTTCTCAACTCAAAGCATCCAATTTATTTTTTAATGCTACCACAAGCCACTAGCTTCTTTCTTCTCCACTTCACTATCAACCACAGGCCTTAGCTCTCGATAATGACAATGTACCTCCTCCACCAACACTACCAATAATTGAAATGCAACCCATCAATTCAAACTCGTTTAAATCCTCGCCCTTCACTCAAAATTGATAAGCAGTAAGAAGAAGAGAAAAGATGTTCAGAAGACAAAAATTGTCTCGCATACTTCACTTAGTAGAAAACTCGTTTAAATACAGTGGGACTCATCAATTGCAACTCTTAATTTTAAGCCACGTTAAAAAACCACTACTAACATATTTGCTAAGAACTTGGTCAACTAAACTTATCCAATGACTCCACTATATCATGACAAACAGAATAATAACAAAGAAAGTTACTAAGTAAAAGTAATAGCAATATAACAAATCTGGATTACTATCAACATCCCCCTTTAATCCTGATTTGGTGTAGCACTAACTCCAAGCAGACGCTTCAGTTTGACAAATGTTTCAGACTTTAAGGGCTTAATGAAGATATCTTCTTTTTGATCTTCCGACTTGCAATATACTAACTTAATTTTTTTATTGCAAACTTGATCTTTTAGAAAATAAAAGTGTGTCTATATGTGTTTGCTCTTCCCATGTATAATTGGGTTTTTTGCCAAATCTATTGTAGATTTGTTGTCCACGAAAATTCTCACAAGTCCTGCAACTGAAACATGAGTTCGATTAAACAAATTTTGCAACCAAAGAGCCTGAGATGCACTTATGGCAGCAGCTACATATTCCGCCTCAGAGGTTGAAAGTGCAACAATGAGTTGCTTTTTTTATAACCATGACATAGCAGTAAAGTCAAGCTTGAAGACGTAGCCAGATGTGTTTTTACGATCATCTAAGTCACCATCCCAGTCACTATCTAAGTAGCCAACAAGAGCCAAAGCATCACATGAAGTATAGAATAAACCATGATCATGTGTGCCCTTTATATACCGTAAGATCTTCTTGGCAACTTGCATATGAGACTACTTACGAAACTCCATAAACTAGTTGATCATCCCAATTACATAGCAAATTTCTAGTCTTGTTTATAAGATACCTTAGGCTTCCAATAAGGTATTTGAAGTACGTAGAGTCAACTTGTGCATCACCATCTTCCTTGGACAACCTTATACCAACTTCCATTAAGGTCTTCACAAAGTTGCAATCACTCATTTGGAATCTTTTTCAGAGTTCAATGGCATACCTTTTCTGACGTATAAATATACCTTCCTCCATCTTATATACTTCAATACCCAAGAAATATGACATCAGTCCCAAATTTGTCATTTCAAATTCATGCTTCATGGACATCTTGAATTCATCAATCATTTCAGAGTTATTCCCAGCAAAGATTAAATTATCAACATAAAAGCAAAGTAGATGTATATCACCAAAATCATTAACCTTCACATATAGACCATGCTCAGAAGGGCATCTTTCAAATCCAATGGTCTAAAAGAAAGTGTCGATACGCTTGTTCCATGCCCTAGGTGCCTGTTTTAGTCCATATAAAGCTTTCTTCAATATATATACATTCTCTTCACAGCCTTTCTTCATGAAGCCTGGTGGTTGCTTGACATAAATCTTTTCTTTCAAGTTCCCTATTCAAAAATTCTGACTTCACATCTATTTGATGTACTTTCCAACGATTCTAAGCAGCTAGGGGGATCAAAATTCTTATTGTTTCAATTCAAGCAATAGAGGAGAAAACCTCTTGGAAGTCATAACCTGGTAATTATTCAAATCCCTTAGCTACCAACCTCACCTTATGTCTTTCTATTTCTTTATTTCACTTCAACTTCATCTTAAAAACCCATTTCACATCAATGGCATTGTTGCCTTTTGAAAGGTCAATTAGTTTCTATGTCTTATTTCTTTCAATTTCCTTCAACTCCACCATCATGGCATTCATCCATATTGGATCTTCAAGTGCCTCCTTAAGTGTAACACTTTCACCGTCTGCAAACATGCAAAATTGCACTAAGTTCCCTTCATTGTCTACAATGTTTTCAAGTGTTACCTCAAAATTTCTCAGTGCTGCTATTAGTTGTCAATTTCTTCTTGGCTGCTCATTATCTAGATCTTACTGACGTGCAACTGGATAAGGCAGATTCTCTATATTTTCTGGTTCAACTTCAACTATATCCTCTCTAATAAAAGAGATAACCCCACTGAAAAGGTCATTTTCGATGTCTTTTCCCACATCCAAGCTTTATTTTCAACAAAGACCACATCCCTACTCAAGATTACTTTCTTTGTTGCAGAATTATATAGTTTGCATCCTCCATTCTTGTAACCAACAAGGACTACTTTCTCACCATGATCATCCAACTTTGATCTCACTTGACATGGAACATGTGCATAAGCAATCGAACCAAATATCTTAAGCTATTTCACACTCGGTTTGTCACCACTCCAAGCTTCAGCAAGGATGATACACTTAATAGCTTAAATTGGGGACCTATTTATCAAGTAGACAGTGCATGAAACATCGTCAGCCCAAAAATAATTTGGTATACCTTTGTTTTTCAACATGCTCCTTGCCATATCCATTATAGTTCTATTCTTCTATTCTGCGATCCCATTATGTTGAGGAGTGTAGCGATAAGTTGTTTCATGTTATATTCCCTGCTCTTCACAATACTGAATGAACTTGTTAGAAGGATATTTCACCCCTCCATCGGTTCTTCAAGTTTTAATCAAGTGACCACTTTCTCATTCAACATTAGCCTTAAACCTTTTTAAGTGATCAAACACTTCATATTTCCTCTCCAAAAAGTACACCTAAGTTTTTCTTATAAAATCATTAATAAAGGTGAGGAAGTATTGATTGTTACCAAGCAATGTGATGTTCAATGGACCACAAATGTCTAAGTAAACAAGTTCAATTGATACTTTTGCATTTTGGTTTCTTCTCGCAACAAAAAGATGTTTGTGCTATTTTCCAAGAGTGCAGGCTTCACATAACTGCTCAGGGTGTTCAATGTTAGGCAAGTTCTTCACCATATTCTCATGAGCCAATAGCTTTAAATTGCAAAAATTTAGATGTCCAAAATGCAGGTTCCACAACCAAGGCTCATCTTGGATTACATCATTAAGACAATGATAAACATTAGTAGCAATATTGAAGCGAAACATTTGATTCTTTGTCAAATGAACCTTAAAAACACTTGTACCTTTCTTATCTAGCAAGACCAACTAATTTTTGCATAAGTTCATGACATACCCCTTTTCAAGAAGTTGACCAATGCTAAGGATATTGCTCAACAAAAAATAGGTTTTAGCGACAGAAATTACCAACGAAAAGAGTCATCGAAGAAATGGCCATATGTAAATTTTAGCATGGAATTTTTTATTTTTGTTGGTAAATTTAGCAACGGAAGTTTATATTTCTGTCGATAAAATTAGTGACATAAATTTGCAACTTTTGTCACTAAATTTACCAACGGATGACATTCTCCATCTCTAAATTTTTCCCTACATAATATATTTTGTAGTTTATTCAATATTCTCATTTCTCTTTTAAAAGTTTGCTTATGTTGTTAATAGTCTAAAGTATATAGTTCTTCTTGTTCTTCAAGCTCTAACATAAACACCTTTTCAATTTTTCAATTTCAAATTTCATAGTTTTTAGCTTTCTCAATAAGGCTAGAATAATTTATTTGTTTCTCTGAAATAACATGAGGATCAACCATTCAACAAGGCCAAAACAAAAAACCACATGTATTATTCTCAAAACTAATGAATTTCTTAACTGGATTCAAATCAATCCATGAAGTACCCTTTTTCACATGTTTATCGTAAGCATAATATACATCCATCATTTAATTTTATATTACTAGATTTATGAGTAAGGTTCATATTTTAGTAGGACATAAAGAAACTTTTGACTTCAAAAGATAAGGATTTCGATGAAAGTATTAGGTTTTCTAAATTACAGTTTGAGATTTATAAATTTTATGGATTTAATTAGTTTGGGATTTGTAAAATTTTTATATTGATAATTTCTAGTATTTAAGATTTACGTTAAACATTATTTGGGATTTCATTTACAGATATAGTTAAAGTTTATTTTAGGGTTTCACTTATTTAGGGGGACTAACTTAGACTTTAAGTAATATTATAATTCACGTGAAATGCGACATCAGTTATATAGAAAGAGTTATCACTGATTCATCAAATCATAGATGACATCGGCACTATGATAGAACTAGAGGGAAATAAAGAATATGCTTTGGGAAGGAAAATATGATGGTTTATTGAATGCAAATAAACTAACGTAGAGAGTACTAGAGAATCTCACATACAACCACATCAGTACATAAAAGACTATTCGAGATGCCTAAACTCTAAGAATATATTAAAAATAGAAAGATAGCATACCCCACTAATAATTACTATAGACCTATTTATAGACTTGACTCCTAAAGACCTAATTGTAGATAACAAGTGATCCACTTCTGCTGAAAATCTGAAACTAACAACTCTTCCTATTTTTCCTCTAATAACCGCCAACTAATTATTATCTGCTCTCGACTTAGTCTTCTTGCGAAAGTATGTCTTTAGTGGTCTATCAGACCGATATTTAGATTTTCAAATTATTTGAAGACCCAATCAATAAATTTTAAAATTTTGACATTTAAGGTGATATTAGAATAAAGTTCAAGCAATGACGAATTCATTATCTCATTTAATTGGATAAAATATGATTATATTATGTTAGACACCTTAATATATGTTAATGTAATATTTTGATATCATTTTTTTTGGAAATCAAAAGAATATAGTATTACAATAGATTAAGCCTTATGTTCTAGCTTCATATGAGGTTATATCTTAGTTCTACCTCAATAACATAAGCCTAAGAACACAATATGAGCTTAAGCATTTAGAACCTAAAATTAATGGCTAAAAAATTGGGAAAAGAGTCCACAATTAATGTTCTAAGTATTAATTATGCTGAATCAGTCACCATTGTTTAAAGATTCAATCTAAGGGAAATTTCTTGAAAATTTTGAGGCCTATACATCTTATCATTATCATTTCCTTTATCTTACTTAGTTCCTCTTAATAGCATAATGCAAGCAAAACAGTTGATTTCTAAAAATCCTAACATTTCTTTCCCACTAAATTGTGTAGATTATGCAGCCAAATGTAATATTGAATATGGAGAAGTCATCCCTACTGACATAATGAGGTGTAAAAGCTTACTGAATAATTCTTTCCCACTAATTTTCATATCAGAATTGGTTGCACAAATGTTAAAAGCTTTGCCAACTAATAGTAAAGTAGGAACAATTAAAAAATAGATGATTGATAGTCTTTAAAATCACCAAGCAAGGCTTGTAGAAAGGATTGTGGTTGGAAGAATATCTCCAAGGTGCTTAACTTCTTTCTCACTAATAGCCATTAGATAAAAGAGATTTTAAGGGAGAAAAGTTTTACAGCATGAACTAGTTTGTTCTTGGAGAATAGATCCTCAACAAGTTCTTGTATAATTTGTTGGTGAAAGTTTTGGAGGGATGTCTCACCTAAATAGCCTTATCTTCATTGTTAGGAATAAGACCTGAAGGGAGAAACTAAAGAAAAGTTCACAACTTCTACTATTGCAGCATCAGTCTCTTCCATTGATGAGCAATTTGACTCTGGAATTTTCAAGATAAAAGCAATTTAAGTTTTGATAATTAAGAATGAGGTAAAAAGGACCTATCTCTCTCCAATTATCAAAACATAACCATATATTATCTCCAATTCCAATCCTAACTTTGATGCAGGATTTTAAGTTATCCCTTATTTTCAACAGCTACAACATTATTCATGATGAATCTTTCTTAGGCTTGAGAGTCCAAAAATTCTTATCCACTCCAAAAATTCTTATCCACTAGATAATGTCCATAAAGCCATTTTACCTACAATGACTCTTTATTATATATTAAGGATTCTCCACAATCTCGTTGCATGCAAAACTTTATTCACCTTTAGTACAAAGTGAATTTGTAACTCTTCTTCACACTTTAGCAAGCAAATATCCTTCTAACTAACTTTAGCACACATGTTGTGATCACTTAAAGATAGAAATAAATTTTTAAGTAAAAAATAATAATAGTTTAAAACTTATATTTCTCATCAAAATTGATAAATTCTTTTAGTAATTAAATCTTTAAATGTTAGGACTTCTACTTGACAATACTTTGCATAATAAACCCCTAGGTCATATTTTTATTGAAAGAGCATAACATATGCTAAACTATTTATTAGGCTCCATTATCGCAAAAAGAGAACTCTTAATCCCTCACATGTCGAAAAGAAAGCATTATATAATCCACATCCTCTAACTAAACCTAAAAATGCATATAAGTTATACGCTTAAAGGTCTTTCTCATATGGTAATAGCAATTTCAATTCTCATCAAAATTTAAAGTTCTCTTATAGATTTTATTTGCTATCAAACTAAGATCTAAATGGTCACTCAAACGTAGATTAAAGTAAATAAAAATTTAGAATAGTTTTGAATTTAAGAAGATAAAAAGTTAAGAGTCACAAAGTTAATAACAAGGCATACACATTTCATCTCAATTTTCTCACTAACTATTTCCATCATTCATGTAAACATGAATAATAATCAAATTGGTGTAACTACATTGTGAATTATCACCCCTTTAGCCTTATTTTAACAAAGAAAAGTGATAGGGTTCAAAAATTGTTTATTTAGTGGTTAATGTAATCAAGGTAGGTGTTTTAAGAACTCAAAATCGTAACATAAATTCCCTTGTCATTTTAATTCATGAACTCAATAACGTGATCTCAGTATGCATAATAAAGCAAGTAATAAAAATGATAAAACCATGTTTGATAATCACTCAATAAAACATAAATGAAGCAAAAAATGATAAATTGCTTATTATCTCATCAACTCATATAAAACCTTAATTTGTATCAATTCTTACACACTTATCATTTGAAAATCAGCTATAAAGAAAATAAGACACATTTTAGAAATAAAAAAGTCAGTTGTTCATACTCGCATCATATCTTAATTCAATAATTTATGATAACTCAAAATTCTTTAAAATGCAATTTTCAAAAGGAGTAAAGATTCTAAAAGAAACATCAAGTAGTAAAGACCAAAGTGTACTAAAACAAATTCAAATAATAATGTAAAAGATAATTATTAATTTTCTTCCTTATACCTAAACCATACATTAATCCCAATATATACCAAAAAAAAAGAAGAAGTCACGAAATAAAAGAAAAACAGGGAGTATAATTCAATTGTTAGATATTTTTGCCCATAAAGGCAATTTTGTCAATTTCCCATTCAGTCGACAGTTATTAATTGTAATTTGGTTTTTAAATAACTTATCGGTTAAGTTACATAATTTGATCCAGATAAAGATAATAAAGTGGCCCAATAAATTATCTAAATTAATAGGTTGAAGTCCGGATGAAAAATGGATCCCTTTCAGTGTAGACCTAGACTATATCGGCCTTGTGATGGAGAAGCCCGATATGGAAGCTTATATATATATATAAAGGGGGTCTCATGTAGTTACTTAAGTAATTCACGAGCATTTAGAGCTCTGACCCGTTAAGAGCGCCTGTGTATTAAGGAAACTACAGAAAGGCCTAGACCTCGAGCCGGTGAACGTTTTCTATAGAGCTACCGAGGAGCTTTGAGATCGTTTGGCAGCTAGAAAAGGTTTTTAAAGATTGGATGGAACCGAATCAGGTATTCTGTATTATCTTCATTTTTAATCCTTTCATGTCCGATCCTGGGTGCGTAATAAAGTATGCTCGGTGTATGCGAGTGCAGCGCACGCGTCACCCCGCCATGCGCACTAACGTGGCGGGCCACGCGGAGGCTAACATCATGCTGACGTCAGCCGTACAGACAATACACAAAAAAGCCCAAAAATTTCAGATTTCTAGTAAGGATGCCCCGGGATATTGTGGGTCAGTTTTCGAGTTCGAGAAATTTACAAAATAATTTTTCCATTTTTCTAGATTTATTACATTAGTAATAAAGTAAAGTTTAACTCCAGAAAAAGGAATTAAGGTATTCTGAATCCGATTTCAAGCACATTTTCATACTTCGAACATCATATGAGACTAATACTTCAAATTGTCATGTCTCGGGTCTCATATTCAGGGTTCGGGATCGCATGATGCTAATTGAAAAAGGAATTTAGACATTCTGAAGCCATTTTTGAGTGAATTTTCGTGCAACGAACTTGCCATAAGGGAGATACATGAGGTTCTTGTGTCTCGGGTTGTTGGTTCGGTATCAAGTGAGGCACGATAGTCACTTTATTGAGATTTTTCTATCAAGAAAGTCCCAAATGAAGTTTTCAGATAATGTCTTCAGCACAGGTGTGTGACAATGAGACTGTGCATTCGGATTTTGCATTTATTGAAGTTACATTGTCACATACCATATGCCCATAAAGAATGTGAGGATGACATAAAGTTGTATATCTTGTGTTATTAGACTTTCTGGGATATTGAAGAGAATATAGTCACCAAAGTGGCCTTTTAAGTCAGTATTTTGGATTGTTCTACTTACATGTTTGGGGATGTCTCTGACTTTATGTTTGGCTATTCTGCCCAAAGGTGTTGGCCTTACATGACGTTTTGAGATGTGCATAAAGGCATTGGATGGAGGAAAACTGTTGCTTAAATGATCTATTTACCCAAAGGTGGTAGTATCGTGAGAGTTGACGGTTTGTACTCTGATCGCTTTTTTATGCTGGAAGTCTAATTGCATATATTATGTATTCAGCCCAAAGGTGTTTCATAATATGTGTGATCGGGTTTTTAGGAAAGATATTGTTTAATGGCTTTCAGTATCGTTGTTATCCTACATTTGTGCTGATTTAATCAAATTTGTAAAGAGTCACCTTTTCGGTCACTAAAATCAGTGTCACCATTGAAACCCTGATCAGTTTCAATACAAGAAGTAGACAGAGGATGTAATGAATGCTATGGAAATAGCTGAGGTTGATATGACCATACAGACAAGTAGGTCATCTCCACCTACATCCATGAGCTCGAAAGCTCATAAAGTAGCCTTTAAAGCCTAGGATCGGTCTGACATATCATGTCTGATGACCATTAAGAGATTTGAACCTAACCATCTTCATAGTGAACTTCCGAACACAGACATAGCAAAGTCATTTCTTGTAAATGTCTCCTTGAGGCACACAGTCTCATCTAGTATGGAGACAAGTGCCTTGACTAAAGAATTGATCTCCATAAAGTATACAGGAAAAAAGGGGGAGTAAAGAGTACATATCAAGAATGATTTATTTTCACAGGAGATTGAAGATGTAAAACGTTTCTTTTCCTGATGTCTTCATAAGGCACCAGACTCTGAATACACTCCCTTCAGAGTTAAGTAAGCTAGTGAAGACATATTATTGGCAGGATGAGGAATGACACTTTAATGCTTTGATTTTTCATTGCATTGCTGAGGGGGAGAACCTCAAGTTTGTTACTCCTACAGTCCTTGAAGCAACTAAATGAAAGGCAAAGATGAAGCACACTAAGATTAAAGGTAGAAAGACTGAATCTTCTCCACATGCTGATGTTGATCGATTTAGTGTTGGTGAAGGTCCTAGGGACATAAGGAAGCCAGCAATATAAGGCATAGAAGGAAAGACTGTGACTATCAGATAACTTCTTGGCCTGTCAATTTATGAATCTAATTGTGATAGTCGCATTAAGTACTTGGTGACTATATAATGGAGTATCTAATCAAGGTGCTTCCACAGTGCAAGGGCATATCCAGGATAAAGCCAAATAAAGAGAAAGAAGGAACTGATAGTTGACAACAATGAAGAAATGGAAGTAATGTCTATAGGGGTGTATGTACTGAATCTTGTAGCAAGGTTCATTTAGGTTATTACACGACACATTCTATATATGATCTTTGGATTAATTTTAGACAAAAGAGGTTGACGTTTTGTATTTAATACTTCTGTTGTACAGTTGTGTTTAACGAAAAACATACTAGTACGACTTTCTTGTCATATGGTTTGTATAGAACGTGTCTTACCTCGAATTAGATATATGCTTCTTAGTATCTTGCTGAACAAGTCATGAAATGAAGGACCCTGATGAATGAAAAGTCATACATGGTGTGGCATAAAAGTTTAAGCCACATTTTCAGAGTTAGGGTTGAGAGATTAATTAAGGAAGGCATTCTCTCAATTTTAGATTATGATAATCTGGAACTATGTGATGACTATTACAGGGGTGAGTTGACTAATAAGGATATTGAGGTCAATTTATGTTTCTAACTTGTTGAGTTTGATACAAAAGGATATTAAAGACCTTATACAATTGCATTATGCAATTCTAAAGTATTCTGACATTTGTCATGATTATTCTCATTACAGTTATATGTTCTCGCTTAAAGACTGAAGGTTGAGAGAACCAATTGGGAAAATTCGTGTAGAATGTCAGGTTTTGACCGTGGAGGAGAATGTCATGGCAAACATGGTGTTTTAGAACTTGAAAGAGTCACTACATAACAAGACTAATCTACCTGAATATCTAGAAGTGTGAAAACCAGTCTCACACACATTAGTGTATGAGACTGCCCTATCGAGGTGGTATAATCCTTATAAAGAGAAAGTGCATACTCATTGTGCTCATTGCTATTTAGTGAGATATCCTGACCACTCTAAAAGCTACAGATTCTACTATAAAGAATGAAGGAACAGAATAGTGGAATCACTAACAGCAAAGTATCTGGAATATGATGTCTATAATGATGGTAGGCCTCTTGACCCTTAGGATGATAACAGGATGGATACTATAGTTGTTATGTATCCGCTACTCATACAGTGAGATCCAGTGGATTTAGGTCTTTGTATCATGCCTGTACAGGAATAGGAACTCATACCTGTTTACACAGTGGTTCTGGGGTATAAGATCTAATACAGTTATGAAGATCCACCGGAGTGAGATGACCTGTTATCCCATCGGATGTCATAGTCTATTAGGTGAATAGGACTATGATATTAGACATATTAAGAATCCAGTTACTTTTACAAAAGTTGTTTCTATACTCGCAACGGAATTGTGGTGGGTTGCAATGACTGATGAGATACAAGCCATGAAGCATAGTAAGGTCAAAGAGCTAGTTGATTTTGTAGTATAACTGCAAAAATGTCAGTATAAAGTTTAAGACCTAAAGGATTTCAGGATAAAGTTCATTGGTTTATAGACTAACTCAATTGCTTGATGGTTCACTCAAAGATAAATGTTAATTTTATTGTTACTTTTCTCGCGTACCCTTGTAAGATACATGTTGAGTGATTATGGCAATTGCAGCTCATGATGATCAAGGGTTACATCAGATAGTTGTCAAAACTGCTTTCCTGAATAAAGACCTTTATAAAGTAGTCTATATGATACAACCTGAAGGATTTCAGGATTCAAAAGGAACTAACATAATTTGCACGTTATGCAAATCAATATGTGGTTTACATCAACCTCCCGAAAGTGAAATCTTACAGTTGATGAGGTTATGGCCTCTTTCAGGTTCCTGGAAAATAACGTTAAAAGGTGCTTGTACTAGATCAGGAGGAGCAAAAATATCTTCCTATTACTGCATAAGGATGATATATTGCTCACGTCAAATGTCTTAACCATGTTGTATAAAGTGAAACAACTTTTGGTCAAAAGGCCCTTGACGTAGCAACTTTTGTCCTAGGTATTTGGAGCCACTAAAACAAATCTTAACATTCATCATACCTCTCAAAAGGTGCATACATTAGTTATAAAGGTTTAATACGGTTAACAGTAAACATGTCGTAACATTTATCTCTCATAGTAAGAGATAATCTTTGGCATAGTGACAAAAGAATAAAGTAGAGAGAGAGGTCATGAGGAATGTTCTGTGTTCTAGTATGGTTGATAGCCTAATGTATGCTCGGCTATGTACTAGGTAGAACATTGCATTTACTGTTTGACTGTTTGGTCAGTATCTGGTTAACCCAGATGTAGACCATTGAAATCCAGTCAAGTGAGTGTTAAGATCATTAAAGGAAGGCAAGGATTATCTGTTGGCATATAGAAAAGTCAACAGACAAAAACTTGTAGGGAATTCAAATTCAGATTGTGCTATGTGTCCGGATGATCGAAAGTTCACTTAAAGTTACGGTTTAAGGTTGCAGATGGTATAATGTCGTGGAAATGTGTCAATAAGACACAGGTAACTTCCTCAATCACGCATGCATAGTGCATACTACAAGTTACTTCACATACGATTTAGCTCGAAAATTTGATTTCTGAGTTGTCTGTGATTGATTCAATGGCTAGACCTATACAGTTGTAGTGTGATAATTAAGTTTCTATGTTGTTTAACAACAATATTTAACATCACAGGGTCTTAGCATTTTGAGATCAAATTCTTGATCATAAAGTAGTTGACAAGAAAAAGTGACATTGAGATTTAGAGCATTTAAAGACTGAGGAACTATAAGTCGATTCTGTAACTAAAGAACTTTACCCACTTCTGTTTGGAACACAAGTATGCAGTATGGGTGTTTTGAAGTCCTTAGACACTTTTAGTTAGGGAATCGTTATGTATGATCCATGTACATTTTTACATTTTGATGTATTATGACAGTATAATGGTTTATCAATAAAGATGATCATCGGTTATCTTCAGTCATATTTGTTATCATACATTGTCATAATACGTATAGAAGTCTTAAGATTTGTGTTGATCTTAAGCATTTTAAAGGTCATTGGGCATATATGAAGA
>JANQBM010000007.1:22997497-23032858 GCA_025594535.1 Erythroxylum domingense | reverse complement strand
TGATACATAGTAGATCATAAAGGTATCATCGTAGTCTGCCACACTCTATTTTTCCATTCATGTTAGTGAGGTATTAGGTATATATGATTGTATTGGACCTGTGTCACACATGACACATGCGTATGATATTTTCGGCTATCGAAAGCCTTGCAAGATAGAATGTAAGACTTTCATTATCTTTGGATCAAATGATTTTAAACTCAGTCGACTAATACAGTAGCGTGACTTAACCGAATTTTTAAACTATTTTTAAAAAAGTCAAAGCTGCAATTAATAATTATCCAAGGGGGAGATTGTTAGACATTTTTGCCCCTAAGGACAATTTTGTCAATTTCCCATTCAGTGGACAATTATTAATTATAATTTGGTTTTTAAGTAACTTATCGATTAAGTTACATAATTTGATCTAGATAAAAATAATAAAGTGGCCCAATAAATGATCTAAATTAATGGGTCGAAGTTCGGATGAAAAATGAACCCCTTTTAATGTGGATCTGGACTATATCAGCCTTGTGATGGAGAAGATATGAAAGCTTATATATATATATAAAGGAGGTCTCCTGTAGTTACTTAAGTAATTCACGAGCATTCAGAGTTCTGACCCGTTAAGAACACCCGTGTATTGAGGAAACTACAGAAAGGCCTAAACGTCGAGCCAGTGAACGTTTTCTATAGAGGTACCGAGGAGATTCAAGCTCGCTTGGCAGCTGGATAAGGTTTTTAAAGATTGGATGGAATCGAATCAAGTATTCCGCATTATCTTCATATTTAATCCTTTCACGTCTGATTCTGAGTGCATAATAAAGTCTGCTCTATGCGTTACATCAACTAATAAAACAAACTTTCTATGAAATAATGAACTATTAAAAGAAACATTCCAGATTATAAATGATGTTAGAGACCTCTTACAAAACTTTCATCAAACACTTGCTATGCTATTGAATTCATCCCAAGTTTGTTTCAAAACTACTGTCTTCTTCTATTATTCACCAATATAACCACACAACAACAAACAATGACTCATTAACAACCTAAATAAACCCTCATCAACTCAATCCCCAGTAACACCAAGACATCAACATACAATGGTTCACATACAAAAATTAAAGACAAAAAAATCACACAAGAGTAGTAAGTCGATAACCAACCTCGAGACAGAAAACTCAAGACAATAGAAGCAGTTGGTCAAAGGACGAAAAAAGATGAGCATATGGAAGAATCGAAGAAGACAGTGCGCAGAGGACACCGAAGAAGAAAAAAAATTGAACAACAATGATAGTGGGGCTTCGGGTGTTTAAGTATATTAAAAATAAAACAATTTTATTCCATTGCAATATACCATTTTTTTTATAAGTTTACCGGCGGAATTAAATTGTCGTCGCTAATTTAATAGAAAATTTTGTCCGTTGATAAATTGTAATTTTCATGTAGTGCTCATTGTTCTCATTAAATCTGCACTCGTTTTAATAATTGACTAAGTCAGTGACATGAGTAACATTCAAGACTGGATTTATAATACCTCCTTTTACCTCGACCACGAAATCTTCCTCTGTTTACGCGATGGCTAAAATCTGGTTTCTCATGGTCATTCTCCTCATTACAGTCACCCCTATTGTGGTTTTGAATTCCACGTCCCTTGTAACGACGGCCACCACGTCGTCGTCCTCTGTCGCTTGTACTGAATTATTTATCGGGCTGCTGTAGAGGACTGAGAACTAGACAAGCCTTTGATTCAACACTTTCGTCGAACAACTGGTGGACACCAAAATTCAATGCCAGAGTTAAAGCTTGGCATACCGGCTCTTATACCACTGATAAGCAGCAAAAAGAAGAGAGAAGATGTTCAGAGGACATAAATTGTCTCGCACACTTCATTCAGCAGAAAACTTGTTTTACATGTAGTGGGACTCATCAACTGCAACTCCTAGTCTTAAGCCAAGTTCAAAAACCACTATTGACATACTTGCTAGGAATTTGGTCAACTAAACTCGTCCAATGACTCCACTAAACCCTGACAAACAGAATAATAACAAAGAAAGTTACTAAGTAACACTAATAGAAATAATAACAAATTTGGATTACTATCAACAAAAATCTTTTCATAGCCCTAAAACCTTAGTCCCAATCAACACTGAACCTCTCTGAAGGTAGCCAATGGCATTACACTGAGTTTCTCAAAACCATCAAGAAGGGCAAAGTGGAGAAAGTCTATTTCAACAAAGACGGTTCAGCCCGCCAACTCTCCACCATCGACGACGACGAGCTTTGTGTCGTTGTCAATGTCCCTAGTGATCCGGACCTCATTGACATTTTAGCTAATAGAATTATAGGGATTAGGGACTTTGATTTAAAAATTTTAAGTTTTATGGTTAATTAGTTAATTGATTAATTAGTTTAATTAAGTTAATTTATTAGTTTAATTATATTTAGAGTTAAATTAAACAAGTAAATCCTATATATTTTAATAATTAATTTAAGTAAGTGGGACACACATATCAGATAAGCATCACGAAGCGTTATTGAACTATAATAATATTAAAATATTATAAATTTTTGTACCAAAGTACAGAAGACTTACATGTTACGTTTAATTTGAATATTTCCAAAATAATAAAATTTAATTTAAATACTCTGAAATATTAAAGAATTTTGCAACAAAGACAATAAGAGAATAGGCAATTGACTGTTTTAGATAAGATGCTAAAGAGTCACCACTTCCCTTACTTTGGTTCATCTGTTAAATTAAAAAAGAAATAGAATTGTTATTCTTAATAATAAAATAGATGAAGAATGGAATGAAATAGGTATTACTTAGCTTAGTTTATTCTTAAAAATTTCTAATAATAATATATGCAAATGTTTAGTTTGAAAACATAAACTTAGAATGACAAATAAATAATTAATAAAAAGATCAAAATATTATATTCTCCACTAACTACATTATTATTATTATTATTATTATTATTATTATTATTATTATCATTATTATCATCATCATCATCATCATTAATTTTCTTCTTCTTATCATTATTATTATTATCATCGTCATCATTATTATTATTGTCTTATTATAATTATTAATATAACCAACAACAACGACAAAATAATAATAAGAAGAAAAAAGAAAATTAATAATAATAAAAAAGAAGAAGAAAATTAAAAATAATAAAAAGAAGAAGAATAATAAATTAAGAAGAAGAAGAAGAAAAATAAAAATAATAATAATAAATAAATAAATAAATAAATAAGAGAGAAAGATTGTTTTTACTTGTTTCACCATTCGCATAATAGGTAAAGTTAACTATTCCTCAAAATACAGAAATAATTAAACTTACGATTAATTATTCTGTTAACTAAACAAAAGAATAACTACTTGTCATAAATACATTACTAACTAATAGAACAGCTATTTAGTCAACCAAAGCTATTAGTTTTTTAGAATTATTTTATTGTGTGCTTAGACAAAGCTTCGTTGATTAATAAAAAGTCAATATTTCAAACATTGGAGTTGTATACTTCGAGTCCTTGTAATAAGTCGTTGAGACTTTTCATAGAGCCAAACTAAAAGGCTAAAATGGCAGCCACCAACTCTTCAAAGAACAAGCTCCAAGATAAGGTGGCTATCATCACCGGAGGTGCCAGTGGCATCGGCGAGGCAACCGCACTCCTCTTCGCAGAATATGGCGCACGAGTAGTCGTGATAGCCGATATTCAAGACGAGAAAGGCCGAAACCTTGTCAACTCCATTGGCACACAAAGGTCGACCTACATACGCTGCGACGTCACCGACGAGAGCCAAGTCAAATCCCTCGTAGAAACAACCGTCCAACTCTACGGTCGCTTAGATGTCATGTTTTGCAACGCAGGCACAGCCACCACCCACCGGTTTCAAACCGTCACCGACTTCGACTTTGACTCCTATGAAAAGGTCTTTGCTGTGAACGTACGCGGCGTGGTGGCAAGTGTTAAGCATGCCGCGCGTGCCATGATAGACGGCGGTCAAAATGGCAGCATAATATGCACATCGAGTATTGCGGCGGGTACAGGTGGAGAGAAGTCAACGGACTACGTGATGTCGAAGTGTGCTGTGTTGGGGTTGATGAAATCGACGAGTATGCAACTGGGAGGACACGGGATACGTGTGAACTGCGTCTCACCGGGTGCGGTGATGACTCCGTTGTTGTGCAGGGCGTATGGGGGGGAGTCATCAACGGAGATGGTGGAGAAGATGGTGGAGTCGAGTTCTTACATGAAAGGTGCATTGAAAGCGAAGCATGTTGCTGAGGCTGTGGTGTTTCTTGCTAGTGATGACTCTGAGTTTGTGAATGGCCATAACTTGGTCGTGGATGGTGGGTTTAAGCCTCCAAAGATCTAGTAAGTAGACATCCATTTTCCAGGATGAGCATAATGTTTAGTGTATCTGATTCCACGTCTCTCTTTACACTTCAGAGTGATTTGGAAAGAAATAAGATTGCTGTTTTGTGTCGCTCTATAATATTCAACCAACAAGTTGAAGTTACTTTTTTCCATTAGATTGTTCGGTTCATATCGATCTATTTTCTCGATCGCTTCTATACAAGTCCAAATGAATATGGTAGAGTTTTCATTGTACAGTTTTCTATAGCGCTCTTAGAAGATAGAATTTTCTCGCCGTTTCTTATAAGAGAGAAATTTCACTAAGTGTTGCCTAAAACAAATGATAGTGCAATAGAAATAATTAAAAGCACAAACAAGAATTTCTCAGGAATTTTCTCGAAGAATCTGCGTAAAGATTAGATCTTTTTTTTTTTTCCAATTTCCCCTGGTTAAGATTGGGTAAGAATAAAAAAACAAACCATGGATGTGAGCGAGAATCAACGACGATTCTCCTTGTTCGACTATCCACTAACGATGATCTGGACACGCCAAGTGCATATCTGAAGAAATCATAAGCATTTTTGAATTTACGGGGACAAAGGAAGGTTCCAAGGAAAACCCGCTTATCTTTCGAGTTTTTGGGTTCTAGTTTGGCGTTTCACGTAAGTTTGCTCTTGATACAAGTTTTGTTATCAATGTTGTCGTAATTTGAGAATAAGAACAGAACTCAAACCTTTTGCCTCAACTAGTGATTTCCCCCACAAATCACGGTCTCAACTTATCGTTCCCAATTCGAAGAGAGTCTTGTCAAGTTTGAAGGAGTTTAGTGATGAGATCCTATCAAGTTTCTTTGATTTGATTTTTAGTTGTTATGTTGTATGAGATGGAATCGGCGTTTGCTCAACTGGATATCCTTGAGGCTGAGAAGAATGGACTGGAATTTCAACAAGAGGAGTCAGCAGAGCCATTTGTGGATGTTTCCAAATGTGTGAGAGGCGTTTTCTGACACAGAAAATTAGCGACTTTCACGCTATGAAACATACATTGGCATTTATGGCGATCGGAGGAAGGACTGATTGGAAAGAACTGGTGTCCAAATATATATTTATTCTAATTCTTTCGTGATATCGATCTGAGCAGAATGATGGAGGACCATTGACTTTCGATAATCAATTGTTATGAAGAAATTGCGTCCAAATGAACATTCGCATCCCGTTGAACTATTTCATGCTCAATTTTGAGTACAAATATATGATATGGTTCTTGGATTACAATCTGAGAAGGTGGTCACTGAAATTCAGAAGTTTATTGGACAATTTGTGGAGTCTAACAAAAACAACTTCAAGTTTATGGAGAACTAACTTACGTGTTCGTGTGGAGATGGATATTAGGAAACCGATGGAAATCAGGAAGACGTGGATAAATTTTTTTTAAGTACCTACGGTTATCAATTGTTTGATGCATTTGTGGAAGAACTGGTCATTTTGTGTCGCCGTTTATAATAATCCTCCAAAATTCTTAGAAACAGTGTAGAGCTTCGTCACGGGCTCCTAATCGTAGGCAACAATTACAGATTAGTGATAAATGGTTAAGAAAAGACTCACCCGAGAAAGAGGTGGTGGAATTTTGCTCCGGCACTAGCAAGAATCTTTTTGGAAACGATAAGGAGACTACGATGGAAGGTGTTGGAATTCTAAGTCCTAAATCATGGAATTGCGCAGAAATTGGCAAGTCTTGGTCAACGTTTAACATTTGGAGCAACAGAAGAAGGCAAAGATTTGCCAATACGCAAGAAAAATGGATATTGTCAATGAATTGACATGTATTAGTGTACATTGACGAAAATTTTTGATGAAATGTAAGTTGCAGATATGAGATCAAAAGATAGCTTGAGCTTGACTTTAAATTGAAGATTAGCTTAATCATATGCATAAGAGAGTCATGTGAGAGCTCTAAGGAATTAATGTATGCTTAAATAGACCGACCATAACTAATAAACTTGAAATGTGTAAAAATTGGATTGGATCTGTATGTCATGAAAGGTTTTGGGCTTAGATGACTCATTATCAGTAGATACAGATCAAGAAGAAATCTCAGATGATGTGATGGATAAGATCAATGTATAAATATACATCAGTTCTAAAAGATAAAGAACATGTGGAATGATCATGTAAAATTTTTCATGGATATAGATGTATCATTCCTAATTAAATATAATCTCTTATCTTGTTAGTTGTGATGGAGTTAAATCCTATTAGATAAAGGCCTGAGTTGTCATCTAATTAGTGATTGAGGTGATCTAGTTAGTTCAATCTAATTAAGATTCTGAATTGTAAAGCCAAAAGGTGCCCACATTTCAATGTATACTTTTGGGAAGTAATAAATATAGATTTTTACTATATCTCTTGTGTACTTATTTTTGCATAACTATGATTATTTAATACTTTCGTAGTATTTTTATTCGACAATCACGTAGGAAAGTTGAGTCTTACTTAAAGAGACCTAAATAAAATTGTCGTGTAAAGGAGTAAACATAACTTCGGTGTAAGTTTGGTGTCTAGGAAAATCTTTAGAATGTGAAATGACAATAAGAATGATGGGAGTAGATAATGGAAAATAATTAGGAAGTCCAGATTTTTCTAGCTTAAAAAGTGGATTAGTAAGGGTAAAGAAAGGTGACGTGAATATGGTAACTATTGAAAATACAAGAGATGATAATTTGGAAAATATAGACCTTAAACAATAACATAAGGAAATAGATGGGGAATTAATCAAGGATGGAGATATGATAATTTCAAGCCTAAAAAACATATTAATGGCATGTCCTAGATTCCAAGCCTGCCAACAGTCATGAGCATTGTTGGATGGAACTGTTGTAGGATGGGAAACTGACAAGCAATGCAAGGCTTTAAGGACCTTATTCAAACTCATAAGCTAAAGAGAGAGAAGTTGATTATTACAGACATTCATTAGAAGAAGGAAGTATTTTCTCTCATAAAAGAAAAAATTATTAGTCGTTAACAAGGGTGGAATAGGAAGTTTTTGTCCCGTGTAGGAAAGGAAATTCTTTTGAAGACTATAGCCCAATCTATTCCAACTTATGCTATAAGTGTTAGTTATCGATTAGTTTGTGCAATGAAATTCAAAAAATGATGAATTCTTTTTGGTGGGGAAAGAAAAGACAGAGTAATGGTATTATTTGGATGCATTGGAACAGGTTATGCCAGGAAGGAAGTTGGAGATTTTGGTTCAAAGATTTTAGAGATTTTAATATTACAAAACCTTATTCATTTAAATCAACTTATAAAATATCAACTAAATGAATAAAACCTTCTTCATTTAAATCGACAAAGTATTCCTTCCAATAATCTTCCAACTATTCATTCTAGTTCTTTAATTGGTAGAACTACTTGGTCTTGTCCTTCAATGTGTTTTCAAAAAGCAAGTAGAAATACCACTTGTTGTCCCAACCAAAATAAAGCAAGAGTTGACTGGATTATTCATGAAGTTAATGACCAGTTTGTATCTGTTGCAATTTATTTTGTTCTTGGTAGTCTGAATCCAACTATGGCAGAAGCTCTTATCATTAAAGAGATCTTTGTTGAGATATGACTCAAAGGTTGACCGACTTTTTAGGTTAGACCAAGTTTTGGAGTTATGGGTTGTTAGTAGTTTTCGAAAATTATTACTTTGATCTAGTCAAATGAGTAGTGGATTCTATTGCTAATAAAACTTTAGTCATACAGTGGACCTCCGTTGACAAAGGAGTAATCCGAAAGTCTTACTTTTTTAGTTTTTATGTAAGCCTATATATAGGCACTTCATAATTGTTTTTAGGTAGACTATCAAAAAGGTAATAAAGTATCAGCAAGCTTTATCTCCATTTCTTTAACTTTGTTTCTTTTCTCAACAAATTTGGTATTATAACACTTTGGGTTCTTTGGGCAATACGGTAAAAATTTAGCAGTGTGTCCGTTGAGTATTGGAGTGAAACACTTTTGGGTATTCAAGTGAAACATAAGAGACAGTGTTTTAAGCTTTGAGAGCGCCATATGAGATAACGACAGCAACAGTCACTGGTTTTTCTTCTTCTCAATCACTCATACCCATTTTCACTGGTGAGAAATATGAGTGGTGGAGTATCAAGATAAAGACATTGCCCAGATCGTTTGAGCCATGGGTTTTGGTGGAGTACGGGTTCGTTGATATATTAGAATCCAATTAAAAAGAAGAAGTGAGGCTGAAAGAAACCAAGAAGAGAGATGCCAAAGCTCTGTTCATTCTCCAACAAGAAATCCATGAGACTATTTTCTCACGTATTGTAGTAGCAACCACATCAAAAGAAGCATGGTCAATTTTGCAGAAGGAATTTCAAGGCGATTCAAAGGTCATTGTAGTAAGATTGCAGCTACTAAGACGTGACTTTGAAACCTTGATGATAAAAAATGATGAATGAGTTTGAGATGTTTAATATGGGTTTGTTATATTATTTCCTTGGCCTTGAAGCTAATCAAACTGAAAATGGAATTTTTATTACACAAAGAAAATATGCCAAAATTACTAAGTAAATCCCTAACATATTTCTTTTGTGTAATAAAAATTCCATTTTTAGCTTGATGAACTTCAAGGTTAAGGAAATAATGTAACAAACCCATGTCAAAGATCTCAAACTCATTCATCATTTGAGACTTAAACTCATCTACAAGAGAGCTAGAAGAACTAGTATAATGATATCATCAACATAGAGAGCAACAATGATGAAATCATCTTTACCTTCCATTTTCACATATAAGGTGGGCTCATTCTCACTTCTCATGCAGCACTTTTTCTGAAAATACCTGTCAATTTTGATGTACCAAGCTCGAAGGGCTTGCTTCAATCCATACAATGCCTTTTTTTAGTTTGTACACCTTTGTTTCACTGCCCTTTTTTATGAAACCTTTTGGTTGTACTACATAGACCTCCTCTTGCAAATCTCCATTTAAAAATGTTGACTTGACATCGAATTGATAAAGAGGCCATTGCAATTATGCAGCTAATGCTAAAACAAGCCTCACCATTTCAAACCGTACTACCAAGGAGAAAGTTTCTTCAAAATCTACACCATATTGCTATGCATAACCCTTTTCCATAAGAAGAACTTTATGTTTTTGTATGCTTCTATCTGCGGCAAATTTGGTCTTGAACACCTACTTTAAGCCAATTGCATTTTTGCCTTTCAGTAAATCAACCATCTCCCACGTTCTATGTTTTTCTATTGTTGTTATTTCTTCCACTATTGCTTTCTACCATTCTTCTTTTTCTGCTGCTTATCCATAATTTGTAGGATCTGAAACAGCAAGAGCAAGCTGACATGAAGTAAAAAAGTCATCAACATATTTAAGATTTGGCTTTCTAACTCTTGTTGATCTTCTTAAGGAAATTGCTACTGCAGAAGACTCTTCAAGAGTTGTTGATGATGTTGCATTGCTAGCTTATGGACTTGTAAGAGTTAACTCTTGTCTTTCATCTGAAGGAACTTCAATGGGCATAGGAATCTTTTGATGTATCTACTCTTCACTCTAATCCCAGCTCACATTTTCATCAATTATTACATCCCTTCTAATCAAAATCTTGTCACTAAGAGGGTTATACAATCTATACGCCTTGGATTGAGTACACTAACCAATAAAAATGTAGTTTTCTAATTTTTCATCAAGCTTTTGAGGAGCTTGAGAATTTATCAAAGCATAAGCAACACATCCAAAAACTCATAAATGGCTTACATTTGGTCTTCTTTGGTACCAAGCTTCATATGGAGTTTCATTCAAGACAAACCTTGTTGATGAGAGATTCAATATATACACGGATGTTGCTACAACTTTAGCCCAAAATTGGTTTGAATGTCTCGTTGCTTGCAACATACTTCTAGCCATTTTTACAACAATTCGATTCTTTCGCTCAGCGATACCGTTTTGCTCCGGAGTATAAGGAGTTGTTAACTCCCTACAAATGCCTTTTTCTTCTTAAAATTGATTAAATTCTTTGGACAAAAATTCTCCTCCCCTATTTGTGCAAAGAGCTTTGATACGACAACCACTTTGGTTTTCCATTATAGCTTTAAATTTCTGGAATTTTTATTACACAAAAGAAATATGCCAAGGATTTACTTAGTAAATTTGGCATGTTTAATTGCAAACTTGCAACTACACCTATAAATATTAATGAAAGCTTGGTTGGACGTTTAATTTATTTGACTCATACTAGACCTGATAATGCATTTCCTGTTGGTGTTATCTCTAGGTTTATGCAACAACCTTTAAAGGTTCATTATGGAGCAGCAAAGAGGGTCTAGCATTACATTACTGGAACCTTGGAGTATGGTATTTAGTATTAAAAATTTTCTAATTTCAGATTGCATGGGTTCACAGATAACGATTAGGCGAGTTCATTGGATGATAGACAAAGTGTTTCAGCAAATATTTTCACTTTAAGTTCAGGAGCAATCACTTGGAGTTTAAAAAAGCAAGCTACAATAGTATTATCAACCTCAGAAGTTGAGTACGTTGCAGCAACTTCAGCAGCCTGTCAAGCCATTTAGCTAAAAAGAGTATTAGCATATCTTCAACAAGAACAATGGGAAGCAAGGAGAAATTCTGTGACAACAAGGCAACTAATTCCATGACAAAGAATCCAACATTCCACAGTAGAATAAAGCTTATTGATACTCGCTATCATTTCATTCATGATCTGGTTGCAAAGGAGGAGATAGCATTGGAATATTGCAGCAGTCAAGAGCAGCTAGCTGATGTTCTGATGGAGGCTTTATCAAAAGAGAAGTTTTGTTACTTCAGAGGATTGCTCAGTGTTGCAACTTTGAATCAAGGGGGAGTCTTGAGAAATGATTCAAAGGTTGACCGACTTCTTAGGTTAGACTAAGTTTTGGAGTTATGGGTTGTTAGTAGTTTCTGAACATTATCACTTTGATCTAGTCAAATGAGTAGTAGGTTTTGTTGCTAATAAAACTTTAGTGGTGTAGTGGACCTCCGTTAATAAAGGAGTAGTCCGAAAGTTTTACTTTTTTAGTTTCTATGTAAGCCTATATATAGGCACTTCATAAGTGTTTTTAAGTAAACTATCAAAAGGTAATAAAGCATCAGCAAGCTTTATCTCCATCTCTTTCACTTCATTTCTTTTCCCAACAATTTTAACTTGGCTGGAGGAGAAAGGATGGAGTAATATTATTGTAGATTATCATGCTTTAGATGTTGTCATGATATTAAATAATTCAGTTTACTTTAAGTCTTATTATTGATGATTGCATTATGAGAAAGAATATGAGGCAAGTTTAGTTCTTCTTTACTCATAGGTCTGCGAATCATGTTGCCCTAACAAAGCAATCTCTTTTTATATCTAACTTGGTAGTTTAAGAACATTTTCCCCTACCTTTTTTAGTTGATATTTTACAAATTGATTTAAATGAATAAGGTTTTTGTTAAGATATATGTTATGATATCTTATAAATTAATTTTGAGCATTATTTGTAATTAGACATAGGTAGATATATTTGGAATTTTACCTTGGTTGGGACTCTTTAAGATAAAATTACATAAAGGATAAAATACCAGTGAAGATATGATTTATTATTTGGGATAAAATTATTATATCTAAATAAAGATAGTGTGTAGATTTTTAGTGATTTTTATAGCTATCTTTAGAAGCCTATTTTGGTGATAATGGTTATCTAAGGTAGCTGAATATGTGGAGATTATGATTGACAATTTGCAACTGCATTTAGGTGTATGTTCGTTTTTGGACCACAAAGTTATCGTTTTTGTGAGGAAAAACTTGCAGATTTGTTGTTTGTATACAATTGTAATTCTTATGATATTCCGGTGATTCTATCTATCAAAGGTAACTGGATTTTTTGTGATATATATCTATACTAGACAACTGATTTTCTCTGCCTTATTGAGTGAATTTTCAAGGCTAAATGATTGTCGTTTTTGTTAGGAAAAACAATAGGTTTCATGACTTTGCTGGAATGTTCTTTGTTGATTGGCTATGATTCTGCAACTGTGTTTTCTCCAGTGTTTGAATGACTAGTGTGAGCTATGTTGATTGTTGAATGCATTAATCTTATACAGTCAAGTTTTTGTTAATTATTAATCCATATATTACTGCTGCATGTTTTGTTCTTGGATGATTTGACAGTTGCACATTCTTCTATTTTGAACATCTATTAAGGGCGATTTAACAACCGGCTTTTTCTTGCATGACTATGTGGAATCTTTGCAGCTGCATATTCTTTATCTCTTGAATGATGATAGTGGGTTGTGTAGGAGTTTTGTGGCTGTTGATAGTGGTGTCTGTGTAAGAACAATTTCAGCAGCTGTTGTGGTTGTAGCAACCTCGATATTTGCATGATTTTGGTGAAGAAGCGTTTAAGCGTGTTGGTAATTTGTTTGATGTTGTGTATGTGATGTTATGATGATTATCTTGAAAGACTATAACAGATTCATTGATGGACAACTTTCCGATTTTCTATTCAAAAAGTTGGAATTATTAGAGAAGTTATTTTTCTTATCTCAAGTGTAATTGTTTATGTCGGTTATTATTTAATCACTTGAGTTATTTATTTTTATCTTTAACACTAAACATTATTGAGAAAATTCTCTGTTGAGGTTAGCAGATGTGGTCGTATTATTGGGTGTGAATTACTTTCACAGGTTGTGAGAACGTGAAACAGTATCAAAAGTTGAGTGAGTCGATTCAGTAAAGTCTTGTATAAAACTATTGTTATTAATATTAAGTTCGGTGAGGATTCCGCAGATGTAGGCAATATGTACTGAATTGTGTTAATAAATTTCGGCGTTGCTTTATTTATTTTGCGTTTAATTTTTCTGTTTTCGTTTGTGTTAGAAACAACTGCGGCTAAACTAGAATTTTTGCGAAACTATATCCTTTGAGATTTTCAATTTTATTTTTTAAAAAATTAATTAACTAATGTAAATACATCTAGTATAATATACGAGCTAAAATATACACTTGAATAAACTGAAATTTTGAATTATAATTCAAATTAATTAATAATATAAAATTCATATCATAATCAACTGAAATTACTCCTTATAATGGTTCTAATACTACACCCGATAATTATGGATCCAATATCAAAGTTCCAAATAATCATAAGATAAAACCACCTTATTTTTAACCTCAAAGCGCTAAATATTTGATATATTTAGAGAGTTTATAATCACTAACGAGGATTTATATTATATAACATAACTTAAATGAGACAAAATTTTCAATAAGGTATTTTTAGTTTCTTTTATTTATTATGATTTAAATTTTAATAAACAGATATTCTGTTTAGTAAAAATAAGAAATTTATAAATTCGTTTTATTTATTATAATTTAAGATTTTATAATTAAAAGGATATTTTATTTTTCTGAAATGATTAAAAACAATGAAATTTATATAAAAAAGATAAAGTCAAGTAGGGTAAAAGAACAGAAACTTGAATCGTATATTTTGTCTCACCATATTTAAAACCGTACTCGAGGTATACTTTGTCCCTCGAGCACGAGATTCAAAGAGTCGATAGTCAAAGTTTTCGGCTCGACTTAAGCTGAAAGTCAAAGATATACAGTGCGATGCTGTTTTACATTATTAAATACTATTTTATTTATTCAATTCTCAATTGTGTAGACATATAAACAAGGAAAAGAAAAAGACTGCCATCTCTTATCCGATAGGTTCATTCTTAAAGGCTTTTACGATGTATCAAAAAGCACAAAAAATTAACTTAATTGTTAAATTAGTTTGTTTAAGACGTCAAAATTTGAATTTAAATTTATCGTGAAGAGATTATGAAATAAAACTTTTTAATATGTATGAGCATGATGCTGTTGTGAAAAAATAAAAAAGAAGGGGGCATTAAGTCTTACAATGTTAATGTCATCCTATTCTTTTATTACAACCTTAAAAAGTTCGTCTGAGGCATCATCTGATTTGATCCTGCATGGTAGGTGGTTAATACGAACCCTTACCGTCAATTTTGAAAACGTGATTGGAAATCATCAGCCGTTCACCATCAAGCTGGATCCCACCACCGGGCACATCCTTCCCTTCATGCTCCCAAAAGCTTTGCCAAATCGCATCTATCTGCTGTAGCTTACGGACAAAAAGACGAAGAGAAAAACGCAACAAAGTATAATAAAAAATATGAAATAATTACTGTGGTGTTTGTTGACCCGGATTATCAGCCAACCAGGTGTCCTGATTACTTGTCACGATGCTCTAAGACGTCCACGTCTGTTGTGGCCTGTAGGCCCAGGGTGGTTGATTTCCGCCAGGTGACTCTCTCTTTGATAGCGATTGCTTGTCTATTTGGTGGAAGATCTTGACCATACACGTGGGCAGAATATGTCCAATCTCAACAACTTTTTAAAGCAGCTTCGGTATCCGGAATGAATTTACCACTTGGCATTGATCTGCCTTACAAGGGACAAACTACGAGGTGGAAAAAGACATCACTTTTTTCTTCTAAAATTGGATTACTCATTTAATCACTCTAGAAAAAGTTAGGTTTTAATCAATAAAATACAAATGGTCACCAGACTAGCGTAACGTTAAGCTCTTTGAAGAGTTCTTCCTACTATTGTGTAATCGCAGGATTCAGACTCTGTATTTTAATTATTCTGTCCTAACCTATTTTTTTTTATACCTCTAAATAATGTATATATTTATCCGTAAAACAACGTCAGAAGATCTAATGGCGTAATTGTGGAGTTAAGAATCAGCTTAGAATGCACATGAAATCTTCTCTACTATAAACAGTATTTTAACTTTTTTCAATTAATTTTATCCACATATTTATCACATATTTATATAAATTCTACATAAATATATAAATATAATATAATAAAACAATGTAAGAACTGATTTATGAGAATAGGAGATATAGGAGATATTTGGCAAATAATTTATCAACTCTTTTTTAACTTATTAACTAAAAATTAAATTTTTTGACCATCTTAAAAAGCTATTAATGTATTTAACAAATGACTTATTAGTTAGCTTATTTAATCCTAATAAGCTAATTTTTAAAAACTTCATAAGAAAAGTTTTTAGAATTAGCTATTTACTTAATAACAATATTGTTTTTCACTTTACTCTCTACTTTTATTCTGTGTTTTCAAAGTTAGTTTTTTTTATTGTACAATTATGTCGTGAAGTTTAGAAGAATATAATAAATGGGTTAATTTATTTAATTTCTTAATATTAGTTTATATCTAAAAATATTATAATATTAAATTTTTGTACATAAAGAGTCATATCAAATTAATATTTTTAGTATATAATTACTATATATCATATTTGTATCATATTATAATTATAGATATTTTTAATTTATTAAATAATAAAATTCATACATATTATATGAAAAATATTAATATGATGTAACCCACTGCACTATTTATATTAATAAAAAATTTAACGTTGAATTATTATTATTATTATTTATTCAAGTTATAAACTTGATTTTTATAAAATTAAATATATAAATCTAAATTCTTATAAGATTATTCAATGTTAAAAAATATAATATTTATGTCTTTATTTTTTTAAAATTATTTTTTTATAAGTTATTTCAGACTTCAACAATTAATACTAAATAACTAATTTTATTAAATATTTTTAATAAATAATTAATATTATTTACTAATTAAATAAATTAATATAACCCGCTATTAACTACAAACCTTTCCAAGGATAAGTTCAAACATCACTATCAAAAGTCGTCTCATTCAAATTGACGGGTGATGCTCTCTCGTTTGTCAAATTATTATTATAATTATGTGAACCTAAGCACATATGGGGTCGTCATCTAGAACAGGCAGTCGTCTCGTCATCTAGAGCAGGCAGTGACAATGCGACAGTTGGAAAATCGTAAACGCTTGAAGTCACCTCCACTGCTCTACTGCACAATTTCATCCTTCACAACAATCTGCAAACTGAAGATCCTAACAAGCTTTCATGGGCTTGACATTGTCAGCATAAGTTTCAGATACGCTACCTGAAAACAACAAATTTAACTCAATTCCACCGAGTTCTCTCAATTACTGTTAATTCTGTCCAGTTTCCATATCAATCCACTGCTTACAGCAGAAGCGGTAATATAAACGAAAATGTCCTCCGACATATTGGTATCTAATTTCTTGATTAGATGTCTACCACAAATTCTAAATCAAGTCACTTAAAGACGTTAAAAGCCTTTTAACACCATCTACCATTTAAAATTGCTTGTGGAGCCAGAGAGGCGTTAGTGAAACTTCACAAACTAGTTAGTCTACCCCTAAGGTATCCATGTACAGGACAACTTGAGATATTCACAAGTTCAGACGCCACTCCTTGCCTCCCTAACAAGTTCCACGAAAAAGAAAGGGAAAAGGATAGTTTGACAGCTTGGGAGAATTCGAGTATTCTCATGAATTTGATAAAAGCTCCAATGCTTGAAGTTGTGCAAATTGATGCAGCTAACATGGTGCTGAATAAAGTTCTCAGTAATCTAAATCAGAAACACCTAGCGCCAGATTAATATCATATAAGAACACCTAATTAATATCATATAATCTAATCATGTTATTTAATTACAATTCTTACAAGAAAGTTTTGCAGACAATGGCAATAAACCCCCAACATGAAGAGGACTACAAATAAGGCAAGCATTTGCACACTGCTTATTACTTGCTTGCACATCAAGAACACACGAGGGTTATTTTATCAATGTTGTAACTTAGTAGGACCATGACCAGAACGCATGATCTTCAAAACTTGCAGGCGTGTTGGAGCAGTCAACATCTTCGAGTTTTGGGAAGACATACGGAGGCAAGATGCTCTTACTCACGTTATCATCTTCTTGAGACAACTCAGAGTGGTCTGGTTCAAAAGCATACGAAGAATCAACAGCCTCTAACAATGAAGACTGAACTCCATCAGTGTAATGCTGGCTTTCTGAATCAAACATTTCACTTTTGGCTGAGCTCAAATCTTCCTGTTTATATGCCAAAATTGAAACTTTGGACACTTCACCCTCGGAAGCTGAATAACCAACCTGTTTCTCCTGTGGTTCTTGAGATGATGTGTCTTTCTCAGGTGAGGTTCCATTCTTCGTCTGTCCCACTAGCAGCTCTTTCGATAGTGATTCAACCTAAAAGATCGATAAATATCAATAATTTTTTCCAAAGCTGAATCAAAAGATTAGTTCATTTCTTTACCTCAGCCTTTAGTTTGTTCTTCTCTTTGACAAGGTTATCATAATCAGACTTAAGAGTATCATAACTAGCTTTCAGTGTCTCATAATCCTTATCAAGCTGCTTTGTCTTCAACCTTGCCCGGCGGTTCTGAAACCATATGGCTACTTGCCGAGGTTGCAGACCAAGGTCCTTTGCAAGCTGTATTTTCCTTTCGGGTTCGAGCTTGTTCTCCGCCTCAAAACTTTTCTCAAGAAACTGAACCTGATCAACAGTAAGTTTCCTCTTCTTTTCAGGGTGGCTGAAATACTCGTCCAAGTCATCAACTCCATTTCCTTCACGATCAAATGCGCAAAATAATGGCCTAGTCAAGCCGCTCACTTCATGAACATCCTCAAAGCTCACCATGGACCTTGAACCTAAAATTGGGACACACACCATAGTTAGATGACCATTCAACAATTACCTATCATTTTCCTAGTTTCTGTGCTTCAATTACTATCTTCTTCTAACGAACATCACAGACTTTAACTAAAATAAGAAGCAGACGCTTAGTAAAACCTCCTTTATCATCACAATACAGGGCGCAAACAGAACAGAACAAAGTAACCAAGATCGTAGAACGATCATCAAATTCAACATCAATTGCCTAAATCGTATTAAAATTTGTTACTTCCAAACGAAAAATAAAGAAACTGCTCTAAGCTTGTACTCTATACTTTTAATTGAACAAAGCAACAAAACATACAAAGATGATATAACAGGGAAAGAGGCGGTACCAACCAACGAAGGAAACAGAAGACTCCGAAAAGAAAAAGGCTTCAAGAGGCTGAGAAGAGCCACAACCACTTTTATGGGTTTGAATCGAAGTGGACAAATTCGTAACAGAAGCCCTCCCACCATCAACAACCCCGGCCATGTTCTTTGAAATTCACCGGCCGACAGCAAGTGATGGACTCACTCAAGCAGCCATGAAAGGAAAGCTCTAGTCAAGCAATCAAAGGACCGGTACTCCAACAGGTAATTAATCACTAATTTCGCTTCCTATAAGTTGGTTTAGTGTGTTTAGACTAGAGTCTTATGGCGGAAGAAGCTTGTGGTGATGATCTCGGTGATGTGTGAAGTATGGGAGCACCGGCAACAGCTCACACCCATCATTCAGAAGCAGAGAAGTTCCCGTTCTTAAAGATAAGAGAGACTGGTATTTCCCCTTGCTAGTGTAAGTGAGCAAAACTTGAGGTGGCTGGTGGGGGTCTCAAGCAGATAGAGGTCGTTAAGGAATTGTGACAACGTTAGAGGGAGCTACGTTTAAATGTTCACTTAACCCTTTCAGATCATTTCTTCCGTTACTCTATTCCTACCGACCATCGATTCATCTCATTTTTATAAACCCTATTTATTAGATGAATAAATACTCATAAATATGGTAAATACATAATAACAAGAACAAATTATCTGTACCTTTTATCCTACATCCGGACATAGCATCCGAAAAGTCGATGATTGATCAGAAGAAAGTTTAGATTCAATCTAGATTTAAGTATTTTCATTATCACTTCCAAGATTTAATGAACCTGATTTTACTATTAAAAAAATCCTCAAGATTACGCCCAATTCAATATCGCAACCCGATCTTACTCTATTTTTGCGTTTGTATGTTTTGTTTTTTCTGACTACTGAACAATGTTTATGGTCAGGTTGACATTCGTAAAAGGAAAAAAAAGAAAAAAACTGCAGTATGTAACGGTTGACATTAATAAAAGAAAAAAAAAGAAAAAATTATAATATGTAACGGTACTATAGTTATATATCTGGGATCGTATATGAAGGGATTAAAAACGAAAGAATGTAGTATACCTGATTTCGGTTCCATCTCTGATTCCAAGCGCCAAAAGAGTTTCAATCTCTTAGGAGCTTTACGAAAAGTATTCACCAACACGTGATTTAGGTTTTTCTACAGTTTTTTCAATACATAAGCTCTCTTAACGGGTTAGAGATTTCTTATGCTTACGATTGACATATGAGTAACTGCAAGATACCTTAACCTATTTATATAGCTTCCATATCGGGCTTCCCCATCACAAGGTCGATATGCACCAGGTCCACACTAAAAGAGATCTATTTTCTATCCGGACTTCGACCATTGATTTAAATCATTTATTGGACCATTTTATTATCTTTATATGCATCAAAATTTCGTAACTTAACCAATAATTTATTTAAAAACCAAATTACAATTAATAATTGTCCACTTTATAGGAAATTGACAAAATTGCCCTTAGGGGGCAAAAATGTCTTACAATCTCCCCTTTGGACAATTATTAATTGCAATTTTGACTCAATTTTTAAAAACAGTCTAACAACACGGTTAAGCTACGCTGTTGTATTAGTCGACTAGGTTTAAAAACAAAACATTTGATCCAAAGATAATGAAAGTCTAACATTTTGTCCTGCAAGGCTTTCGATACCGAAAAGTGTCAAATGCATGTGTCATGTATGACACAGATCTAAAACAATCACGCATATATAATATCTCACTAACATAAATGTAAAATGGAGTGTGGCAAACTGTGATGATATCTTTATGATCTAATATGTATCATCTTCGTCTGTAGGTCTCGTTTTCTCTAATTTTATGTCAAACTACATGTGCTAAACATTATTAGAGAAATCCCGTTTTCTCTCACCGAATGTTAAACAGCATTAGAGAAAACTTATTTTTTCTCACCATATACTAAATAAATAGCATTAGAGAAAATCTTTATGTTCTTCCAACTGAATGCTAAATTGCATTAGAGAACCTTTATGGGATTAAAAACTTATATCCCCTTACGTCATATGAAACTTTAAGGATATATCCGAATAAAACTGTACGTGTTTAATGACATAGGTTCAAGGTCAATTTGTATATATGCCCAATGACTTTTAAAATGCTTAAGATCAACACAAATCTTAAAGTTTTTATACATATTATGACAATGCATGATAACATGTATTTCTGAGGATAAACAATGATCATCTTTAATTGATGAACCATCATACCGTCATAATACATCAAAACATACAAATGTACATGTAACAAACATAATGATCTTTTAACTAACAGTGTCTAAGGACTTTAAAACACTCGTACTTTATATTTGTATTTCAAACAAGTGAGCAAAGTCCTTTAGTTAAAGAATCGACTTATAGTTCCTCAGTTTTTAAATGCTCCAAATCTTAATGTCACCTTTTCGTGTCAACTACTTCATGATCAAATATTTGACCTCAAAATGTTATGACCGTGTGATATTCAATGTTGTTATTAAACACAAAGAAGCTTGATCATCACATTATAACTGAATGGATCTAGCCACTGAATCAACCACAGACAACTCAGAAATTAAATTTCTAAGCTAAGTTGTTTGTGAAGTAGCCCTATAGCATGCACTATGCATGCATGGTCTAGAAAATCACCCGTGTCTATTTGACACTATTCCACGACATTGTACCATCTGCTAACTTAAAAACTATAACCTTAAGTAAACCTTCGATCATCCTAACACATATCTAAATTTGAATCTGAATTGCCTACGAGGTTTAGTCTGTTGACTTTTCTGTATGTCAACACATAATTCTTGATTCCCTTTAATTATCTCAACACTCGCTTGACTGTATTTTAATGGTCCATATCTGGGTTAACCAGATACTGACCAAACAACCAAACAGTAAATGCAATGTCCTACCAGTACATAGCCAAGTATACATCAGGCTATCAATCGTACTAGAATACGGAACATTCTTCATAACCTCTTTTTTTACTTTATTCTTTTGATACTGTGCCAAAAATTATCTCTCACTATGAGAGATAGTTGCTACGATAGGTTTACCGTTAACCATATTAAACCTTTGTAACATATACTCAATGTATACCCTCTATGAGAGGTATAATAAGTGTTAAGATATGTCCCGATGAATCTAAATACCTAGGACAAAAGATGTTAGGCCAAGGTCCTTTATGTTAAAATTCTTAACCAAAAGTTGCTTAACCTTATACAACATAGTCAAGTAATTTGACGTGAGCAATATATCATCCACATGCAGTAATAGGAAGATAATTTTGCTCCCCCTGACCTCATAGTACAAGCATCCTTTTAACTTTATTTTTCATAAAGCTGAAAGGGATCACATCCTTATCAACTTTAAGGTTTCACTTTCGGGAGGTTTGATGTAAATCATATGTTGATCTGCATAACATGCAAACTATGTCAGTTCCATCTGAATCCTGAAATCCTTCAGGTTGTACCATATAGACCACTTTATAAAGGTCTTTATTTAGGAAAGCGATTTTGACAACCATCTTATGTAACTCTTTATCATCATGTGCTACAGTTGCCTTAATCACTTAAAATATATCCCTTGAGGATACTAGAGAAAAAGTAACATCAAAGTCAACATTTCTCTCTGAGTAAACCATCAGGCAACTGAGCTAGTCCATAAACCGTTAAACTTTATCCTGAAATCCTTTAGGTATTAAACTTTATTTATAACTGACAATTTTATAGTTTTGCTACAAAATCAACTAGCTCCCTGGCCTTACTATGCTTCATGGCTTGCATCTCATAAGTCATTGCAACCCACCACAATTCTGCTGCAGGTACAGAAACAACTTTTGTAAAAGTAACTGAATTCTTAATATGTCTAATATCATAATTCTGTTAACCTAATAGACTATGTAATCAGATGGGATAACAAGTCATCTCACTCTGGTGGATTTTCATAACTACATTAGATCTTGTACCCTCAGAAACCTCTGTGTGTACAGGTATGAGTTCCTGTTCCTGTACAGGCACGGTACAAAGACTTAGATCCACTGGATCTAACTATATGAGTGGCGGGTACATAATAACTGTAGTATCCACCTTTTTATCATTTGAAGGGTCAAAGGGCCACCATCATCATAGACATCGTATTCCAGAAACTTAGCTGTTTGTGATTCCTCTATTATGTTCCCTCCTTCTTTATAGTAAGATCTGTAGCCTTTTGAGTGATCAAGATATCTTACTAAATAGCAATGAACATAATGAGCATGCAATTTTTCTTTATAAGGATTATACTACCTTAGTAAGGTAACCCCACACACAAATGTGTGTGAGACGGATTTTTCACACTTCTAGATAATTAGGTAGATTATTCTTGTTCTGCGTTGACTTCTTTAAGTCCTTTAGATGCCTTTTGGAAACACACATTTTGCTCAAGCCTACTCGGTATAGTGAATCAAGTTACAATCCTAACCTATTCCATATATCTGGCAAATGGACCTTTTCAAGTCTTGAAACCATCATTTTTGCCATGATACTCCCCTCCATGGTCAGATCTGACACTCGAAATTGCACAATGCAACTATATAAGATCTTTTGATATCCATCTATATCAGACTCAACAAGTTAGAAACATAAGTTGACCCTACTTCCTTATTAGTCAACTTGATCCTGTAATAGTCAACATATGTTTCCAGATCATCATAATCTAAAATTGAGAGAATGGTTTCCTTAATCAATCTCTCAACCTTAGCTCTGGAAATGTGGCTTAAACTTTTATGCCACACCATGTTTGACTTTTCATTCATCAGGGTCTTTCATTTCGTGACTTGTTTGATAAGATACGAAGAAAAATATATCTAATTCGGGGTAAAACACATTCTATACAAACCATATGATAAGAAAGTTGTACCATTATGTTTTGCATTAAACACAATTGTAAAATAGAAGCATTAAATACCAAACGTCAACCTTGTTCGTCCAAAATTGATCCAAAGATCATATATAAAATGTGTCGTGTAAGAAACCAAAATGAATCTTGCAACACGGTTCAGTACATACATCCCATATAGATATTACTTCCACTTCTTCATTGCTATTAACTTTCAGTTCCTCCTCCTCTTTAATTGACTTTATCCTAGATATGAACCCTTGCACCATGGAAGCACCTTGATCAGACACTCCACTATATAGCCACCAAGTACTTAATGCAACTATCGCAAATAAGATTCATAAATTGACAAGCCAAGAAGTTATCTGATGATCATCGTCTTTCCTTCTAGGCCTTATACTGCTGGCTTCTTTATGTCATACAGACCTTTACCAACACTGGATTGACCAGCATCAGTATGTAGAGAAGATTTAGTCTTTCTACCTTTTGATCTTAGTGTGCTTTATCTTTGCCTTCCCTTCAGTTGCTTCGAGGGCTAAAGGAGTAGCAAACTTAAGTTCCCCTCCTCAGTAATGAAACTAGCAATCAAAGTATTGAAGTTCCATTCCTCATCCTATAAATAATATGTCTTCACCAGATTACTTAACTCTGGAGGGAGTATATTCAGAGTCTGGTGAATTATGAAGACATCATGAGGAGGAATGTTTAACATCTTCAGTCTACTATAAAGATGAATCATTCTTGATATGTACTCCTTTACTCTCCCTTTTCTCCCGTATATCTCATGGAGAATAATTCTTTAATCAAGGCACTTGTCTCAACATTAGGTGAGACTTTGTACCTCTAGGAGATATTACCAAGAATTATTTCGCTATGTTTGTGTCTGGAAGTCTACTAAGCAGATGGTTAGGTATGGATCTCCTAATGGTCATAAGATATAATCTATAAGACTGATCATGGGCTTCATAGGCTACTTTATGAGCTTTCGAGTTCATAAATGTAGGTAAAGATGGCCTATCTTGCCGTATGACCATATCAGCCTCAACTATCTCCATAACATTCAATCTGTCCACTTCTTCATATTGAAACCGGTCAGGGTGTCAATGGTGACACTGATTTTATTGACCAAAAAGGTGACTGTAAAGAAACCTTGATTAGATTAGCACAAATGTAGGACAACAGCGATACTCAAGCCCATTAAAGAGTATCTTTACTGAAAATCTGGTCATATATATTATGAAACACTTGTGGCCTGAATGCATAATATATGCAACTAAACTTCCACATATAAAAGTGATCAGAGTACAAATCATCAACTCTCATGAAAGTACCACCTGTGGGCGAATAGATCATTTAAGCAACAACTTTCCTCTATCCAATGCCTTTATGTACATCTCAAAATCTCATGTAAGGCCAACACCTGTGGGCAGAATAATCAAACATGAGACCAGAGACATCCTCTAACGTGTAAGTAGAACAATTCAAAATATTGACTCGAAGGGCCACCGTGGGGACTACATCCTCATTAGTACTCAAAAAGTCCACAAACACAAGGGATACATCTTTATGTCATCCTTATATTCTTTATAGGCATATGGTATGTGACAATATAACATCAATAAATGCAAAACCCGAATGCACAATCTCATTGTCACACACTCGTGCTGAAGACATTATCTGAAAACTTTATATGAAACTTTCGTAAAAGAAAAAGCTCAATAGAGTGACTATCATGCATTATTGGATATCGAGCCGACTGCCCGATACATAAGAATCTCATGTATCTCCTTTATGGCAAGTTTGTTGCACAAAAATTCACTCAAAAATGACTTTAGAATGTCTTTGTTCCTTTTCTGATTTACTATTTTGCAATCCCGAATACTAAACATGAGACCCGAGATACGAAAACTTGAAGTATCTCTCTCATGCGATGTCCGAAGCATAAAAATTCACTTGAAATTAGATTCAGAACACCTTAATTCATTTTTCTAAAGTTAAACTTTAATTTATTACTAATGTAATAAATCCAGAAAAATGGAAATTTTCACTTTATAAATTTTTCGGAGCCGAAAACTGACCCAAAAAGACCCAGGATAGCTTAATGGGAATTTCTGAAAATTTTCTTTTCTTTAATGTCACTGTAGCACGTTCGTACGGTTGACGTGGACACCATGTCACTACGCATACGCGGGGACTGCTCGTATGCTACACACGTGCGCCAACGCGTGCCAGATGCGTCTGACGCGTGCGTGTCATGCGCCCCACCACGAGCAAATGTGCGGTTACCATGCGGCGTGTGTGCTTATCCCTATTCGTGCCGGTCTGGATGAGTGCGTGCGACATACGCGCCTGCATACCCATACCCGTGGGAGTGCGGGCCACGCCATGCGAGTGTGACGCACGTACGACACACGTTCTGCTCTGCACGGTTAGACGTGGCTTTGCACACGCCATCCGTACGCTCTCCCGCGTCACTATAGCATCTACATATGCCCGAAGTTAGTGTGCACTTTCGATGCCGGAGGCAATTTCTAGGGTCCCAAAATCTCATTTTTTTTGCTCCATTTTGCTCATTTTGACCCGTTTTTCACAACTAGCCTTATATATATTACTTTTACATAATTATATACATAAAAAACTGAAAAAGAATAAAAAGCGGAGAAAACCATATAAGATGAAAAATTGAAAAACTTTCGTTTATGGCAAGCCGATTACGTAACCGCTCTAATACCACGTATAATACGTAACGGTACCTTAGTTACTTATCCCGGATCGTACATAAAGGGACTGAAAATGAAGGAATGTAGAATACCTGATTTCAGTTCCATCTATGATTTCGAAGTCAATTCCGAGCACCCAATGAGCTCCAATCTCCCGGGACCTTTACGGAAAATATTCACCAGCATGTGGTTTAGGCCTTTTTACAGTTTTCTCAATATGTAAGCTCTCTTAACAGGTCAAAGATTCTGTATGCTTACAATTGACATATGAGCAATTGTAGGAGACCTTAACCTATTTATATAGCTTCCATATTGGGTTTCCCTTTCACAAGGCCGATATGGACCCGTTCTACACTAAAAGGGATCCATTTTTCATTCAGACTTTGACCTATTGATTTAGATCATTTATTGGGCCACTTTATTATCTTTATCTGGATCAAATTACGTAACTTAACTGATAATTTATTTAAAAATTATAATTAATAACTGTCCACTTTATAAGAAATTGACAAAATTGCCCTTAGAGGTAAAAATGCCTTAAAAAAACATGTATGAATTCGTTAACTCATCCCTACAACTCGGAACCTCCAAAATATTCAGACTGCTACAATGATTTTCTGTTTTTTAATTATCCCCAAAATTTAAACATAAAAATAATTCGAGGACAAGATATTATTGAAGAGTGATTTACTAGATTTTAAAGAATCATAAACAAAGGATAAGGAATTGAAATTAAAAAGGAAAAGAAAAAGGAGTGGAATATGGTAAGAGAAGTTAAAATGGGGGACTGTATGAAGTAGACGAGAATTCAATTCTATACACAACGACAAGGCTGAGAGAAAGTGGGGAAAGAGAAAAGCAAAAACAAAAAGAGAAAAAAAATACATTTTAAACCTTAACATCTATACCAGAATCTATGTTGAACCTTATCGGTTCGAGGTGTTGGAGTTGAACCTCAACGTTTGCAAATGTTCAGAACAGGTCTTATGAAGACATAAATCTAACGGAAGTTATCCTCTGTCAGGTAACTTTCACGTTATTTATGACATGACTTTTTAAATTTTTTTAAATATTAGTAGGACTCACTTCACACTGGCGTGGCATTCTTATTTTTGGACTCACCATTTTGAATCTTTCAATTCTTCAATCCTCATTGTTTTACATTAGACACAATCTAGTTATGTTCACAACTTCTTATAGAAGTCGTTTGATTGAGTAATCTAATAGTAAGTTTTATTAATATTGTAGCATTTTCACTAACTAGTCTCCACCACTCCTTTGAATTTTAAATTAAGAGTCACAAAAAATAAAAACATTATTAATAAGCAAAGAATGAGACTAAAAGTATGAAAACTTGGTAGGATGTTTTTTTTTTCATTATAAGTTCTCTCCTTACATATGATCTAGCAAATTTTCATAAAATTTCATGATACAGTCTAACTTAATTTACCGTGTTTGATTGCTTTGATTATAGAAAGTATCTTTCCATTTAATCATATCAAAGATAATGCTCATAATATCAACATCTATACATCCATCTACATAAGCAATAAGGATAAATAGAGTTAATTCAGTCAATAATATTTGTATAATGCTAGTACAATTTCTCTTTCCCATTTAAAATATTCATAATTTTCTTACAAAATCTACAAATACCATTATATATATAACCCAAGGTTAACTTCTTGTTTGAGTCAACAATCATTAACAACCTTGTAAAGGGAGCCACAATCTACATAATAATTAAGTAGAATCCTAAAATTTATTATCTAAAATAATATCATAAACCTCTCTTTCTTCATAAACCTCTCTTTCTTTCGTAAAAGTATTAATTTGTCATTAAATTTTTATTTACTTATTATGATCATGAATACTTTTTAAAGTTATATATGTAGTTGCAACCTTGGTAACAATATAACATATTATTTCAACCCGATCTTCTTGGCTCTGCGTGTTTTTATTTGTATTTTGGGTGTTTTGTTTTTGTTTTTAAATTTAGTAAAAAATTCTTTTGTTTGAGTTTGAATTTGAGTTTTTGCTTTTAGTTTTTAGTTTTTTTAGTTTTTAAAATTTATAAGAATCAAAAAATATTTTTATTTTTATAATTTTATTTAATATCAATTAAATGTACATTATTTAATTATCAATAAGAATTATAAATTATTTAATTTGATGTTATATATTTAATTAAATAAAATTATTTATTGATAAAAATTATGAATAATTTAATTTAATTTGATAATTTATTTGAATTTTTTAATTAATTTAATTTAATAATTAATAATAAATATAATTAAATCTAAAATATCTTCAAAATATATAAATTTCAAATAAAATTTAATTTAATAATTTAATATATTTAAAATAAATATTAATTTATAATTAAAATTATTTTAAATTATTTATTGAATAAAATAAAATAATTTTTATTGATACGGTATTCATAAATATTATATAAAAATTAATAAATTTAATTAAATAAAATAATTTATCTTTAACTTTTATCTAATATATAAGTTTCATCACTATTTAAATTAACATTAAAATTAATTAACAAACAAGTTTATATTTTTATTTGAAGGAAAATTGAAACTAAAAATAGAAAATGAAGATTATAAACCATAATAAAAAAAAATAGAACCAAACTGCTTAGAAATATAAGATGATTAGACACAAAAATTAAAATCTTAGATGCATATGAAGAAATATTAAAAATATGGTCCATAAAAATAATATCTTTAAAATGAGGTTTAAATAATGAGCACTACATAAAGACTAATAAATATGATGATACTTTAATTATAATAGGCACCCATTGATATATAATTATGTAATCAAATAGAAAACATTTTTCGTTACAACCCATTTGACAATCATCATAAAATAATTCAAATAAATTATGAGTACTTTTTAATATATGAGAAGCATTACTAAAATTTAAAAAAAAGTTATTATCACAATATAATAAATTTATAAATTAATTAAGATTCTTTGTTTTTTGATATATTTACCCATCCGTTATAATAGTACTTCTTATTGTTCTCCAATCAGACTTATCTGTAACTATAATTGATTGACATTCCATTTTGAATCTTAAATTAAAGGCATATGAATCTCATAATTAAAAGGTTCCTTAAATTATAGACCTATCATTCTTGTAACACCTATTACTTCTTGAAAATAAGGTAAATATAAAACATATAAAGGAATAAATGAATAATAAAAACTATCTAGCCTAAGTTCTTTTACATAGAGAAATAGCATTCTTATTAGGCAAAACACTTTTTAACCTTAATTACGAACTATGATGGAGGAAAATAAGAATATATTTCAATAATAGATTGTCCTTTTTTCTTTATCGAAATTTGTACTTCATCATCCCCAAAAGATATATTATATTTTTACTTTTCCTTTTTACTTCTTGTTACATATAATTTCAAATTCTCTCACATACGTCAAAAGGTACTTTTTTGCAAGCAGTTTTGCTTTATACGAGAAAGATATTCTTTTATTTTATAATTCCTCTACCTTTAAACATTCAACCTTAAAATATATAATTATAGTGAATGTCTCTATCAAATGTTTGAGAAAAAGAAAATAATCTCTTATTAGATCAACCTTACCACGAGTAGTAAATATTAAATTCATCAAGTCTTTTTATTATAGATGAGTGCTCTCCATTATATTTTCTTGCCTAAAAAATATGTAAAATAAGTACACAAATTGAAAGTGCTAATACCGAAACAAAAATAGAAGATATCAATCACAATGTATTAAAAGACTAAACAATACTTAAGTCAAACACATCTTAGATCATAGACTCAAATAAATGAGTTTTATTAAACAACCATTATAAATCATATATTAATCAATGAATTTATAATTTTACATGATAAAAAGTATACTACTTGACAGCACGTGTCGAGTGTACTGCAAAATTTACCTGATTCTATACACTAAAATTTGAAGTTATGGTGAGTCGGGATCGAATCTATAGGGAATGTTCGATTAATTTTCGTAATGAAATTAACTTATGCAAGGAAAATATAAGGGGGGTTTGGATTTTTAAGCAATTTAGAAATTAAAGTAAAAGTATAATATCAAAACAAATTAAAACAAGTAATCAAAAATGAGAAAAGTGTTGAATGTAGAAAATGAGAAAAGTGTTGAATGTAAGTAAGGTATAGTTCAATCTTGGCTTAAACACGATCAAGCATATTCCATCATCCTAATGTCTTTACAACTCTTTTTGGACTATTGATCTGAGACTAGTAGAACGCTCTGGTAATCTCAATTTTTTCTTAGGTAGTGTTTAATCAAGATACGATCATTAATTAAACCTAACTACTAAATAACCTAGGATATGATCTCTAGATTCAATTTGACGGATGCATTACGAATTAGAAAATGATCACTATAGGCAGTATTCTCATACATTCGGGTTATCTAACCTAAGTTATATTGTTCCTAACGATTAACGATCATTAGATGCTACTCACAAACATCAAAAGTAAAGATTATGGATTGCATTTAATGTTTTAGTAATAGGTTCAAAATAAAACAATCAAAATAACGTATTAAGATCATTCATCCCAAAACCTAATCAAATCAACACCAACAACACAACAATCCGAAAAAATTACAATCTTAAAGTGATAAAAATAGTTTAACCTTGACTTAGCATCGATTCCCGTTGAATCGGTGTCGGGAAGCTAGCCTTCCATCTCCATTTTTATGCTCCAAGTGTGAGCCATCTTCTCCATCTTTTGGTGGTGAAAACAAAGCAAAACCTAACCATCCACTTTATTCCACGTTAATGCTCTCTTCTCCCTTTGCTATTATTCATTGATGGGACAAATAAAGGTGGTGGTCCATCCATACTATTCACGAAACTCTTTTTTTTTTCATGCAGCTCTTCTGTTAATTACTCATGCCACTCTCCCCATTATTCATTGATGGGACAAATTAAGTTTAAAGTCTATGCTCACTATTCATGTTGTGACAACACTAGACCACCTGTCTATAGATATTGTTCGCTTTTGGGCCTTGGCCTATCCAAGCCCTCATTGTTTTGCTCTTCTCACATCTTGGGAAAATGCGTCTGTAAGGGAGAGGTATCCCTACCCTTATAAGGTGTACTTCGTTCCCCTCTCCAACCGATATGGGATGTCACATTCTACCCCTCTTTAGGGCTCAGCGTCCTCGCTAACAAATCGGTACTGGCTCTGATACCATTCTAGCAGCCCCAGACCTCCCTCACAAACGTGTTTCCCAAGGTGTGGGAAGAGTAAAACTATAAGGGCTTAGCTGGTCCAAGGCCCAAAAGCGGACAACATCTGTGGGCGGGTGGTTTAGGGTTGATACACACGTATCCTCTCTTCTTCCGCAGCTCTTCTCTTCTCTTCAGTTCTCTTACGTTTTTAGCCCTCTCTTTGTTTCTTTTATCCCTTCTTCAACCCTCCTAGCTACGTTCAAACTCAAATGAAGTAGCCTCCACTCACGTTTTTCTCACATACCAGCTCCACTTATGTATATTCAGCCTCCAACAAATATGGGAGCTTCGGTTCTTCCTTCCTTCTTTCAGCTGGACATTGTTTTATTCTCACTTCAGCCCCACACACTATAGCTGTAACTTCCTCCCTCTTTTTCTCTTATTTCGTAGCCCTCTCTCCTTTTAGTTAGGTTTTCAAAATTAAACAAAATGTACAGGTGTTGCATTGTTACTTCCCCTTCGATTCCAGCTCTCCATGTTTTTATTCTTCCACATTTTTTTGCAACACTCACACACTCATGTTCTTTTGTTCAGCCCAACACATCAATATCTTTTGTTTTTTTTTATACTTTAAACGTGGAATAATAGTTGTAACTCAGGTGTTAGACATTTAGCCTATTTAGATGTCTAATTTTGGTTTTATTATCCCAGCTTTTTGATCCTACAGTCGACACTATTTTAGCTTTGTCCTCTTGCCAACCATCTTCATGTCACAATTCTTTATTTTTCCATCCCCTTTTTATGTCACACATATGTATTCTTTATGCCTTAAACATTAGTGGCAATAAAATATTGCATAGCTGTGAGTTACAATGTAATATTCTTCTTTTTGTTTCCAACATATGTCTCATCTTTTTTGGCATTTAATTGTCTTCTCTTGCTTTCAATCTTCTTCTTCTTCATGCTCCATAAATCAATAAATTATGAAAATGGAGAAGATGGATTTAATGGACATGCTTTCGGGTTGCTTTAGTTCCTTCACTTTCAAAATGTACCTAAGATCAAATATGAGCTAAAGTAAGTATCCTAAGCATTTCTAAGGCACTAATCACTAAGTTTAGTATATCAAATGAATCAATATTTAAACATATATCAACTTCTCCCACACTTAGCTTTTGACCGTCCTCAGGCAAATCGTTAAAATCAAAATCACAAACCAAAAATTTTATTCATTTTTCCATATTTCTTAAGAATAGATAACCATAAGTAAAGATGAATGACTTTCAAAACATGTAGCAAAAACTCAAAATTCAAGCTTATACTCATGATCAATCAATATTCACCACCCTAAGAAAATAAGTAATCTAGAGGTAGACTTGGACAAAAAGTGTTTAAACAAGATATTTCCATGGGTACACTCAGACACCATTTATGATCACAACACATAACTTTGCATATCATTTCATTTCTCCACCCTAAAAGTCACATGCACAATCATGAATCAAAGGACCTTTTAGCATTGTAATGTGGGCTAAGGTAAGGTAGGATGCATTTTGGTTAATGTAGTTTGAAAGCCATTAAGCTAGTGAAGCAAAAGTAACACTTAATGAAAAATCAAATGCACAAGTTAGCATTTATCCACAACCGGTTGCCGTCAGTTATGAATAATGCACCAATTATACTTCACAACTCAGTTCAACTCTCATATCATAAACCATATGAACATAACACAATGAAATGCTCCATCCAACATAACATCCTCTCTATATGCCATATACTCAAATACCCGACCAATACAATTTAAAGAGGATAAACTATTAATTAATAACTTTTCACAATAATTGCATTGCCTTTTTCATACTTTTTTTATTTCAGCATTTTTCTTTTTCTTTTCTTTTTCTTTTTTTAAATATAAAATTGAAAGAGGCTACATCAACATAGGATTCATAACATGACATTTTAACAAATTTAACCAACCCATATATAAACAAACCCCCACACTTAGAATTTTACACAATCACATTCGTTAAGAATTAATAAATGCTCCACTAGCTTCAAAGTTTGGGTAGGACATTTGGTTAGGTGGATGTAATGTGGTTTATACAAACGAAAAGGTTAATACAGCTCAAAAGGGATTAGCAAGGGAAATTCACATAAATGGGTAGGCTATTTGGCTAATGTAGCTTATAATCAACAAAGAATGCCTAATCATTTTCATAAACATGCATGTGATAAACGATGTGGTCTCGAATAGAAATTCAACACAAAGTAAGGATGTATATGTCATAAAGGTCACTTATAACAAACAAAACAGTAAGATTAATATGAATGTGTCAGTCTAATATGGCTCAAAACTTCACTAATTTTTGTTTACCACTAGTCACCGCTCTTCTAAGAATAATGTACATTAACTAATCACAAGAGCAAAAGAACATGTCAAATTTTGGTATGCATTTTTCTAGTCAATTCAGGCTCTAATTATGACTAAATAATCTTAAAAGCAATAAAAAATAAGAAAATTTTTTGATTTTGTTAATTTGATTTTGAAAACTACCTAAGAAGCCACAGTTAAGCTTAAAAATATGCATAAAAACTAGCATACCCTACCCCCACACTTAAAACTTATATTGTCCTTAATGTAAAATCAAATGCAAGAAATGAAGCAGTTAACAAAAACAGCAAATGCGAAAATGTAAAAGATAGAAATTAACTCCTGTTAGGTTGCCTCCCAAACAGCGCCTTTGTTTAACATTGTTGGCTCGACCTCTAGTTACGTGCATCAAGTGATAATAGTCACATCCTTTAGCATCAACACCTCCAAATCCTCCATTTGGAAGCCTTCATAATACAACTTCAAGTGATGACCATTCACTCTGAATGTCTTGTCAGTTTTAAGGCTCCGTATTTCCACTGCACTAAAAGGAAACACATGAGTGATAACAAACAGACCAACCTATGAGAACGCAACTTAACTGGAAAGAGTTTGAGTTTGGAATGATATAGTAACACTTTTTAGCCCACCAAAAAGCTTTTCCTCAAAATCATCTTATCAAGCTTTCATCCTCTCCTTATATATCACTGCATTTTGATATGACTCATTCCTCATCTCTTCTAACTCTTAAAGCTGTAACTTCCTATGCACTCCTACATCATCCAAGTGCATGTTGCATCTTTTGATAGCCCAATATGCCTTATGTTGTAATTCCATAAGAAGATGACATGGCTTCCTAAACACTAGATTATATGGAGACATTCCAATCGGTGTTTTGTAAGCTGTCCAATAGGCCCATAATGCGTCTTCTAGTCTTACACTCAAATCCTTCCTATTGGGCTACATGGTTTTCTCTAGGATTAACTTGATTTCTTGATTTGAGACTTCAGCTTGCCTGTTGGTTTGGGGATGGTAAGTAGTGGAGACTTTGTGCCTGATGTATATTTTCTGAACATTGCTTCCATCACTCTGTTGCAGAAATGAGTTCCTCTATCACTAATAATGGATTTCGGTATCCCGAACCCAGAAAAAATGTTAGCCTTAACAAAGTCTACAACAACCTTGGCATCGTTAGTCCTAGTGGCTTTGGCTTCTATCCATTTAGAAACGTAATCAACTGTAAGCAATATATAAGTAAAGTTAAACGATGGAGGGAAAGGTCCCACAAAATCAATGCCCTAAATGTCAAAATTTTCACAGAAAAGCAAAGGATTTTGTGGCAATTGATCCTTACAGGATAGGTTACTTGACCGTTGGCATCTATCACAGGATTTACAGAAGGTATATGCATCTGTGAACAATATTGACCAGTAGAAGTTGCTCACCAAAATTTTATGAGCTGTCCTTCTCACTCCACAATGTCCTCCACAAGCGAATGAATGGAAGAAAGCTAAAATTGATGATGATTCATTTTTCGGTACACACCTCCTGATAACTTGATCTACACAGTGACTCCAAAGATATGGGTCATCCCATACGTAATACTTCACTTCACTCCGTAGCTTATCCCTCTGAGCCTTTGACAAACTAATAGGTAATTCGTTAGTAACTAAAAAATTGACAATGTCTACATGTAACATCCCGTTTCCAGAGAACGGGTCGGACCAGAGAAACGGGTCCAAGTGTGTTAATCAGAGGAATTAGAATAG
>JANQBM010000007.1:22953359-22997397 GCA_025594535.1 Erythroxylum domingense | reverse complement strand
TAATATATTATTAACAAGTCATAATGTTAATACATGAATCACAAATATCCATTGGCCTAGGGCACACTACTAACAATGATATCTAAATTCAATTTGATAGTTGCATTATAAATTGAAAAACGATCAATTTAGGCAGTAACTTCACACATTTGGGTTATCTAACCTAAGTTATGTTGTTCCTAATGATTAACGATCATTAGATGATACTCATAAACATAAAAAGTAACGATTACAGATTACATTCAATGTTTTAGCAATAGGTTTGAAATAAAACAATCAAAACAACGTATTAAGATCATTCATCCCAAAACTAATCAAATAAACACCAACAACATAACAATCTGAAAAGAAATTACAATCTTAAAATGATAAAAATAGCTTAACCATGACTTGACGTCGATATTCCCGTTGAATCAGCGTCAGGAAACTAGCCTTCCATCTCCATTTTTATACTCCAAGTGTGAGCCATCTTCTCCATGTTTCGGTGGTGAAAAGAAAAGGAAAACCTAACCATCCACTCTATTCCACGTTAATGCTCTCTTCTCCCTTTGATACTATTCTTTGATGGGACAAATTAAGTTTAAGGTCTATGCTAACTATTCACGTATCCTCTCTTCTCCCGGAACTCTTCTTTTCTTTTTGGTTCTCTTCTGTTTTCCAGCCCTCTCTTTGTTTCTTTTATTCCTTCTTTATCCCTCCTAGCTATGTTCAAACTCAAATGAAGTAGCCTCCACTCACGTTTTTCTCATTCAAACTCAAATGAAGTAGCCTCCACTCACATTTTTCTTACGTACCAGCTCCACTTACGTATATTCGGCCTCCAACAAATATGGGAGCTTCGATTCTTCCTTCCTTCTTTCAGTTGGAAATTGTTTTATTCTCACTTCAGTCCCACACACTCCAGCCGACACTTCCTCCCTCTTTTTCTCTTATTTTGTAGTCCTCTCCCCTTTCAGCTATTTTTTCAAAATTAGACAAAATGTACTGGTGTTGCATTTTTACTTCCCCTCTGATTCTAGCCCTCCACGTTTTCATTCTTCCACATTTTTTTGCAACACTCACGTTCTTTTGTTTAGCCTAACACCTTAATATTTCTTTGTTTTTTTATACTTTAAACATGGAATAATAGCTATAACTCATGAGATATACATTGAGCTTATACAATCCATGCAGCCGTAAGTAAGAGCCCTCCAAATGTGTAGCTGTCCAATTTTTGTTTTATTATCTTAATTTTTTCATGCTACAATCGACACCATTTTAGCTTTGTCCTCTTGCTAGCCATCTTCATGTCATAATTCTTTATTTTTCCATCCCCTCTTCATGTCACACACATGTATTCTTTATGCCTTAAATGTTAGTGGAATTAAAATAGTGCATAGCCGTGAGTTACAATGCAGTATTCTTCTTTGTGTTTCCAGCATATGTCTCATCTTTCTTAGCATTTAATTGTATTTTCTTGCTTTCAATCTTCTTCTTCATCTTCATGCTTTATGAATCAATAAAATATGAAAATGAAGAAGATGGCTTTAATGGACATGCTTTCGGGTCACTTTAGTTCCTTCACTTTTGAAATGTACCTAAGATCAAATATGAGCTAATATGAGTATCCTAAGTATTTCTAAGGCATTAATCACTAAGTCTAGTATATCAAATGAATCAATTTTTAAACACATATCATTACTCATGCAACACAATTAACAAAAGCGTTAAATTTAACATTTTAGTAAGACTTCACTACTTATAAATGTATTTAAGAAGTTTTGTATATGCAGACTATTCAAGGCCTCAGGTTCTTAAGAAAGACGAGGTCATGTCTAAAAGGCACGTCCTATAGTCTTAATTGCTTATATGTGGCAATTAGAAATTTTTTTGTAGAACGTGCTTGTTTATTTATGTATAGGATAAATAAGGTCTCAATACAATTATACGAGATATACTAGCCCCTAATGTAACGTTAAATATTTCTTTTAACTTTTTACTTAATGAACAATACATATTTTTATTTAAGTTTGAACATTATAAGTCCCAATTTGTTTTAGTTGAGATAATGTGAGCTCAAAACATTAAGGTATTAATAGTTTTAGTTCGTTGTTTTCTATCTACATAGATCCTTGTAAGTCCCTAAATATACATATTGATGTTGATACAAAACGTCACGATAAATTAATAGGACGAAAAGGAAATCTAGTCAAGGTTTTTAAGGCACCCCAATGTTTGTAGCAGTAACAGAGACAAGATAGATCATTTGGTAGTAGGAAAATGTAAGAATTTTCACATTCCTATGAAATACACAAAGTCTAAAGTATATTTAGGATTGACCATAATGTTATAATGATAAATGTTCCTCATTTTCTATGTATGATGGAGGTGTGGGGATTTTTTTTTGTTTCTCATGTATAAAGAAAATGATGAAAATTTATTTTAAAGCATAGATTATTTCTAAGATGATTAAATTAAAAATTTTTAGCTTCCTTAGTTTGGTTGTTGTATATTACATATCTATTAACACCAAATTAAGAGTTTAAAAATCTTATTGACTACCTAATTCTATGTTCCATTTTCCTAGATTATCAATATTTAGTACATAATTCATACATACAAACTAATAATTAAATTTAGATCTGTTATAATATTTCCTGATCAGTCTAAGTTCAAACCAAAAGCTAAAATTGCTAGGTACACATGAAACTTAGGGCCATAAGAAGGTGAGACATAACTCTTTATGTAACTTTGTTTATTTCTACTAATTTAGTTTCCACTAAAATCTCTATCATCTGTAGACATTGACATATTTCATGAAAAATAATTATTACTGAACATATCAACAATTAAATGAATCTTTCACTCATCAATTGATGAAAGAAATCTCTTATATATAAGAAGTTTTAATTATTCTCCATCTCATATCAAAAGCAAAAACTAACTAATAATAGTAAAACTATCTATTAACCAACTTATATGCATGTGGAGTAGCATATACACACCGTCAAGCTAAAATTACATATAAATAAATTAGTTAAAGCTTGATGAAAGTCATACAAGCCTAACTTGTATAAAAACTATTGAAAAAAGGGTGTTGCAAATGACTTAATGAACAAATATGCAATTTGGAACTTGGAAGGAATATGAGTGATCAACCTTTATTTGTATTTGTATCTTATAAGATGGCGATCAATCTCTAAGCGTTTTGTTCTTTTATGAAAGACAAGGTCAAAAGTGATGTGAATTATAGCCTGGTTATCACACCACAGTGATATAAGCAAATGTAATTGTATATAAAAATCATGTAAGAGGTAGACTAACCATTACATCTCATAAACAATGGCTCCTATACTTCTATACTCTCCTTCTGCATATGGACGTGAAACTTTATTATTCTTTTTCTTGTTTTCCATGATATTAGTGAACCTCTAAGGAAGATGTAGAAGCCAATTAAAGACCTTCTAGTGTGAGGGCAAGATGCCTACTTAACACATAGTAAGCCTTTTGAATTGGAAGGGAAAAATAAACCTTTTGAAGGACAACTCTTGACATGTCTTAAAACAAATATAGTTGCATCCCAGTGTGATGATATTGCATCTTGAATAAATTAGCTTAGCTTTTGAACTACATGTGTAGGATCAAAACTACAAGAAGCCTAAATACACCAATTTTTTTACCGATCTTTTATATTTATTTGGATCATCTAATATCTCTCATTTTTAGCACTAAAATTATCCCTCTTTGGTAGTGGAGTAAATGGTGGATTGGAACCAAGTGATAGCATCATTGAAGATATTTAGAACATATTTTCTTTGGTTGACGTAAAGACCATCTACATACCTAACTATCTCTAATCTAAGGAAATATTTGGCATATCACAAATCCTTTATACTAAATTGGTCATTCAAAAATTGCTTCACCTTCTATATTTCTGATTCAAAAGATCCCATGAGAAAGACACCATTAACATAAACAATTAAGCTTAAGAAATATGAATATATATTTTTTATGAACAAACAATGATCACTGGAAGATTAAATGAAGCTAAATTGTTTTATCTTCATTACGAGCTCCGAATTCCATTGTTAGTACTGATTAACCTACAAAATTGATTCTTTTTAGGTTTATCATACCTTTCTAGAGGCATCATATATACTTTTTCATCTAGATATCCATATGGAAAAACATTGTTAATATCTAGTTTATAAAGTGGTAAGATAAGCTTCTACAATGATTAAGAAAATTCTGGCTACCACCACCTTTGTAATTAGTGAAAAAGTGTCCATAAAATTAATTCCTTCAATATGGTTATAGCACTTAGTTGCTGATCATTTTTTATCTTTCTATTAGGGATGACAAATGTGGCCTGGCTCAACTTTAGCCTCGACATGTTACCTGACAAGAAGGTATAAAACAATATTGTTTTCATTTTTTATTTAAAAATAATAAATTCAGGCCAAGTTGGGCCAATCATCGGACCATGGGTCAATCAGCTCTTAGCCTAACCCGATTTCGACCTATTGTCATCCCTACTTTATACAGTTCCATCAGGCTTTATTTTCTCTAGTGATAATTTTATCAGCTCCCATGTTTTATTCTTCTTAAGTGGGTCTAATTTTGTATTCATAGCACCTGCCACTCTTTATTAGCTCTAACTTAATTAAAAGAGGATGGTTTTTGAATATTAGATACTATAGCTAAAATTGACATGTATGATGCAAAATAATTGGATGATTTATGATAGGATAAAGTATTTGGAATAAGGTTTATATAGTTGTCAGACAATAGGATAAACTATACATTAAAGGAGACATAAGCATTAAACCAAGCAAGGGTTTTTCCAACTTTAACACTTTACCTGGTTTTTGGTTCATTAATTGATAATGATGGTATCTGATCGTCATTTTTCAATATGTGTAAGTTCTAATTAGTTAACCTTGATAATCTGTAAGTGCAAAAGTTGTTTACGTAGTACCTAAGGTGTCTATCCCACGAGAAGGGATAATCTAGTCCTAAAATCTAAGGCCAATACAATTTGCAGAAATTCAAAATATAGCAAAACTAAAACGAGAATTCAATTCAATCACTTAAATCAATCCAAGCATCAATTATGAAAATATTAACAACTTAGCTATTGCATCACACGCAAGAACTATCCTAAGAAAAATATCAATTGAGAGAAAGGGAATTTACCTATTTTCATTGCTAACCTAATCGATTATAACTTACCGGATTATTGGTTCTAGATGATCCTTTGGTTGATTACTCCCTCTCAAGTTATAACCATTAACCCTAAATTATAAACTCTAATCAGATTATGGAAAATTGCAATTTCTCAATTAACAACCTATCCAAAACCTTAATTATATTTGAAGTTGTCCAATAAACTATTGAGAACCTATGCGAGATGAAGTTGTCCAATAAACTATCGAGAACCTATGCGAGATCTCTCTTCACACAATTATCGATTTGATTAATTTCTCGTTCTTATTAAATCACCTAACTCTCATTAGCCTAATTTAAAAAAATTTCATTCGGTTCACCCTCTCAGTATATTACTGAATTATGCAATCATATAAATCAATCACAATAAATCTAATAAACATAAAAACAATTAGATTTCATTAAATCAAAGATAAAAAAACCTGAAGGTGAGTGTAGAATATCTTAACATTCACATATCCTATCATGAAACTGCTATTCCCAATTCTATACAATAATAAAAATGGAAAATAACAGGAAATATGATCATGGATGGAGACAGGAGCTAGTGACGTTAGAAACTCCTAATCCGAGAAGTATGTCAATGTTGGCTTCTTCTCCACTTCTCTCTTCCTTCTTCTCTTTCTCAATCTCTCAAGAATTCTCTCTAGGTTTTTTTTAAAAGTGGCTATTGATGGATTGTAAAACCTATCTACTTGTTTTATGCTCAAAAACCGCAAGTGAACGGGTCTTGACTTGTAGTTAGAAAGAGAAGATATTGATCCCACAGGGATTGATGCCCAGACACCACTTAATGTAGAAAAGAATTTGTTTAAGAAATAAAATTTTTTAATGTAATTAATCTAGAAAATTAAATTAAAATTAAAAAACTAATGTAAGCAATGGACAATACCGCAATTACAGAAAATCTGAATTCAAGGATCTAAATGCTAGAGATTACTTTTTCCTTATTCTGTCTCCCTTATGTTTCATTGATTGAATTGTGTCTCATTCTAGATTTTCGAATGTACTAATTACCCTCTCTCATGGTGTAACTATTTTTCCCTAATTGAATTTACAGGAATCGATTGAATGATCTCTCAACCTACCCAATGATTCTACCGATTCAATTAGTTATTACACTATCCTATAAATGATCAATTGGCTAATTAAGATCTCTCTTCTAATTATTCAATTGACATAATAATTGCTAGTCTATAGGTCGCCAACTCTCATTGTACAATACTACATGATTTTCATCTCACTCATTCTCTCAATTTGTTGCAAGATGATAATTGAAAACAACAATTATCAAAGACACTTCATTCAATTCAATAAAACATGAGTTTTGACAAAATAATGAAAAAGCAATCCCTAATATGAAATTAGCATAACATGGTCTCCATAACACTATCAATATTCAAATAATCCATCTTTACAAAGAAAGGAAGAGATTAAATTGATAGAAAGTGAATAAGAAAACTCCTTTTCTTCTTTGCCAAAATCTGGACTTTTGGTGTTGATATGCCATTTTGCCCAATCTTGATTATGATCCTCGTTTTCAATCATTCCTTAATGCTCCAAACATGTGTTCTTCACCCAAGGATGGTCTTTCTACAGTAGGTGTTGTCTCCTTTGAAGATGGAGGCTTAATTCTCTTTATATAGTCTAAAAAATTAGGATTAATGAAGCCTTATAGATTGCCTCGGATTTCAATTTCCCACACCCGTGGGAATTATAGGCAGAAATTTTCTGTCTTAATTTCCCACGTCCGTGGGAATTTTCCCAATTCCCACGAACGTGGGAATTGGTCCCAGATGTGATCTTCTTGTGTTCTCTTCTATGCTCTCTTATTCATCCTCTAACTTGCTTTCTCTCCTTTCCTACGTAAAAATAAAAAATTCTTACCCTCAATTAGCATCCAACACACAAGAACATATTGGAAATCAAACTTAATGAAAACATACAAAATGAATACTAAACTAGAACAGTAAAGAACAATTATGCTAGAAAACACATGCTAATTACCTATTAAAACATATCCTAATGCACACCTATCAGTGGCTGATGCAAAAGCTCCATTTTTCTAGCTCTTAATGTTCTTTATATACTCTTTTATGTTTTGGGTAACCTTATGATTTTTTCGGGGTCTAAAAGGTCCAAAAAATTACTCAAAACATGATCGTGGCCTACGTCTAAGTCTTCTATCACGATCGTGGCCTAATCATGGGTCGTTGTTTCGGTCCAAATGTCTTCTAAAACTCCTTTGTTCTTTGATATTGACCCTGAAATACTAGCAAACAAATCAAGGCACCTCAAAAATATAATATTTAAGCTCAAAAGCTTGTACTAGCTCATAAAATGCTTTAAACACAACTAATTAACAAACTAACACAATTCTAATCTAAGCACATACTAACTGATTGAATTCATGGATAATCACATATCAAACTATGCCTTAAAACATGATGCAATTTACACTTTTCACATCCCCACACTTAAACGTTTGCTTGTCCTCAATGTAAACAAAAACAATTAAACAAATCAAGACAACACAAAACACACATATGCAATAATGAGACAATGACTTCAACTTAGCAAAACAAATTTAACTATAAACACAATCCTTCAAGTCGTTCTAACTTATTTACAAGCAAAATTTGCGTCTATGCACCTTGGTCTAAATGTACAAACTAATCAAAATTTTAATGTAGAGTCTATTCACCTCTATCACCTGCACACTCACATTGATAATCATTCAGTCAAAACAAAAGTGTAGCTATTCTTCAATAGGTTTTCATGAAAAATCAAGCTACTAATAAGTTTGGTATTTTTTTTATATTTTTCTTTAAGGACATGAACCTGGTCTTTTTACATGGTGGAAAATATTTATGATGAATGTCGATTCGGTTACTCAACTAAGTCATGTTGTTCTTAAGCTGCTTGGTTGGAATGTCATTATATCCTTTTTACACGAAGGCACACATTTGTGATGCGTGTTGATCCGGTTACTCAGCTACGTCACATTCTCAGCTGGGTACTAGCTTATTCATAACCAGAAGGCCATCGAAATAATTATTTTAGTTAAAATTATACAACCTTATTTTTTAAACACAAAATTTTTCCTACCTTATTGCTTTAGCTAATCATTCTCATAAAAATGTACTAATAATGTCACTTTTTTGATTGGCCTAAAATTCCTAGGGTGAATCGACTAACATCGTATCCTAATTAACCAACATATTTAGCCTAAGTAAATTAGGCCACTAATTTCACAAGCTAATAAATCTTTGTAACTTAAAAGGCTACATTTAAGGCTAAATCTATCCTGTTAAGTCCTGGCCATTGATGCATTCACACAATTCACATCATATAACCTAAACTAACTATCATACAATATGTAAAATTCACACTCAAGGTAAAAACACACAACCCTCCTCACACTTGAACAACAAATTGTCCTCAATATGAGAAAGGTGCACAAACACACCAGGGGAAAATAAAACACAGTATTCTAACAACATAAGAAGAAAATACTAACAAAAATGAAAAGAGAAGGGTTAGAGCACGAACTAATCAGGGTGACTGAGGTGGTGATGTGTCGATGGCAGAGACCAAATACGCTTGACTCCTGAGATTGTTGCCCTATCTTATAATTGTTTTAAAAAATGTAAGAGAGTTAGCACTTCAAAACATTCCAAATCATTAAAAACTTATTTTTGAAATTTAAAACAAATCTAACTACGCAACAATTTAAACCTAAGTACTAAGCGTGCTAATTTATGGTTATTAGCTTGACCTTGTACCATTGGAAACTCAGTCAGGATCAATTATGAGAGGCTTGCTTCCACCCTTTTTGTTTAACATCAATTTTGTAGCCTGTAAGTAAGCTACAAATTGTAAAATGATTAAAAGGACAATATTGATAAAATTATGAAAACCAATTAAGCTCAGTAATGTCCTGTTTTTTCGAGTGAACTGTTAATAAAATAGAGAATAACAAAACTCCCTGAATCTTCCATGGAATCCAATAGTTTGCTCGGTGGGTGAGTTGTTCTCTTCTTGGGTCTTCCTCATTTACCCTCGTCTCCTCTTCTTCTTTGGCTTTTTGAACAAAGACTTCCATAGTTTCTTCAAACTTAATGTCCGTTGTCAACTGTTCATCATCCTCTCATTCCTTAAAAGATTTAAACAAATCATTTTTTCTGAATGCTTCACCCTCCTTCGGATTCTTTAATACCTCATTCTTGTTGAATGTCACTTGGTCATCACTAATCCAAATGATGAGGTTCTCTTTATGGACACCTACCCAAATTTTTTCGATGTTTAAGCATAGTATACCAAGATCTAGGGGATACTATGGTGGGTTTTCATCCTTATCTTCATCCTCTTTCTTAATTTCTTGGTCTTTTATAAGGTAGGATTCAGCTTGGTTTCTCGCTGGTTCTTCTAGCTCTACCCCATTCCTAAGTGTGATAGCCTCATATTGCTCTCGTTGATATAATTTCATATTGCCCAAAGAGTCTTCCACACTTCTCTTACAAAATTCACTGGAAATCTATCTTACTTGAATCTCCAGGTTGTGAATAGAAGCGACATGATTTTTCGTTACTTGATCAAATTGCTCTTCTAGTTCTCTTCCATGTCTGTTAGCTTATCCATGATTTTTTTCAATTTGGAATCCCATGAAGTGGACTCATCTTGTTGAACTTCAAACAGGTCTTGATGTCCTAAATGAGTCCTTACATTGTTAGACCAATAGAAATTTGGGTGGTTCTACCACCCCGGAGTGTACATGTTCCAATAAGGATCGTTACTTCCCTAACCATATTGTGCCTTATTGTAATTCGCAAAGTTCCTTGCTTCCTATAATATCTATCCTCCATCATTGTTCTTTCCATTTATTCTTGGTATCTAGCCCTTTAGACGTCTCATTCTCACTCTAAATGTCTTGATGTGACTCTACTTTATGCCCTAAACTTGTTTCTCTATTTTTTTCCTTTTTTAAAACAAAAGATAGTGAAAAAAAAATTTAGACTAAAGAACTAAAGTAATCGCCTCCCCGACAATGACGCCAAAAACTTAATCATGATTTTTCGATGTGTGTAAGTTCTAACTAGTTAACCTCGATAATCTGCAAACGCACGGGTCATTCGTATAGTACCTAAGGTGTCGATCTTACGAGGAGGGATAATCTAGTCCTAAAATATAAGGCCATCATAATTCGCATAAATTCAAGACTAAAAAAGGAATTCAATTCAATCCCACAAATCAATCCTAGCATCAATTATGAAAATATTAACAACTTCGCTATTGCAATACACTCAAAAATGAACTTAAGAAAACTATCAATTGAGAGAAAGGAGAATTTACCTATCATTAAAACTAACCTAATCGATTATGACTTACCAGATTATTGGTTCTAGAGGATCCCTAGGATTGACTACTCTCTTTCGAGTTATAACTATTAACCCTAAATTATAAACCCTAATCAGATTATGAAAATTTGCAATTTCTCAATTAACAACGTATCCAAAAACCTAATTAGATTTGAAGTTGTCCAATAAACTATTGGGAAATTATGCAAGATCTCTTTTCTCACAATTACCGATTTGATTAATATCTCATTCTTATTAAATCACCTAACTCTTATTAGCCTAATTTTAAATATTTTCATTCAGTTCTCCCTCTCAATTTATTACCGAATTATGCAGTCACAGAATCAATCACAATAAATCCAATAAACATAAAAACAATCAGATTTTATTAAATCAAAGATAAAAAACCCAAAGGTGAGTTTAGAACATCTCAACATTCACATATCCTATCATCAAACTGCTATTCCCAATTCTATACAATAATAAAAAATGGAAAATAATAGGAAATACGATCTTAGATGGAGACAGGAGGTAGCAACATCAAAAACTCTTGATCCAGGAAGTACATCAATGTCATCTTCTTTTTCACTTCTCTCTTCCTTCTCTTGCTCAATCTCTCAACAATTCTCTCTAAGGTTTCTCTCCAAAAGTGGCTAATGCAAAAGCTCCTTTTTTTCTGCCTCTTAATGTATACTCTTTTATGTTTTGGGTAACCTTAGGGTTTTCTAGGGTCTAGAAGGTCTAAAACATCTCTCGAAACATGAAGTTTATAAGCGTCTGCACGTCTGCCAAATTCAGGCCACGATCACAGCCTACATATAAAACTTCTGTCATGATATGATCTTGGGCCATTGTTTCAACTCGAATGCCTTTTGAAACTCCTATATTCTTCCATATTGACCCTGAAATAGTAGCAAACACATCAAGGTATATCAAAAATATAATATTTAAGCTCAAAATATTGTACTAACCTATAAACATTTTAAACACAAATAATTAACAAGCAAACACAATTCTAACCTAATCATATACTAAATGATCAAATTAATGGATAAGCACATACCAAAGTATGCCCTAAAATACGATGCAATTTACACTTATCAGTATCTCATATGGTTAGGACACTATTAATTCTTATTCTAATTTAGGTTGATAAGGTCTAATTAAAAATTCTATATTGGCTTGGAAATTATTTTAGCTAGTACAAAGGAATGGTTTGTTATATTCAGATAAGTCCAAAGGTTTTGGTAAAGGAATGGTTTTTGTAGGTTCTTTTAGTTTATGGTAAAGGATAATGGTTTCACAAAATTGAACATCTCTGGATATAATAACTTTATGGTTTTGAATATCGTAAAGTTTAAATGCTTTATACCTATGGATTTATCAAATGAAGATGCATTGATATATTGTCACTTCTCACATTTTGAACTTTGAGGTTGAACTATAGTAGGGTCATTTGAAGAAAGGATTAAAGTGACTTAAGATTTATACTTTAGCAGACACCTCCATACATATTTGCAAAAATCATCAATAATGGTAAAAAAGAGTTTCGCTTCATTTAAGCAAGAACTATGATATGGACCCTATAAATCCATATGAATAAGCTCAAAACATCTGGTTGATTTATGTTACTAGTGGGAAAAGGGTTCCTTTGAAATTTTTTCTTTAGAACATATATCACAAGGATTAGGATAGTCATAATTGATTTTTTAATAAAACAAATATGGGTGGTTACAACATAAGAAGGATGTCCTAATTTATTGTGTCTTATTGCACTATCGATTATAATAAACACTTTATTCATGAAAGAATTAGGAGTATAACTGGCTTCAAAAATATTATAATCTATGTTATATTGATCAAAAGAAAATGAATCAAGTATACATAATATCCATATTATTTTACCAATTTTTAATATTTCATCAGGTTTTAGGACTTGTAAAAGATCGAAGATGGATGAAATGAATTTTATATATGTTGTAATGATTAACTTTTTGACATATAACAAGTTAAATTGAAAAATTGTATCTGCACGGCTTTTGTCAAAGTTATTATTTTTATTAAGTTTATATCACCTATTAGTGAACAAACTTAATGGTTCCATTTAATAAGTAAATTAGGGTTAGTTGTTTAGAAGGAGTGATATTTTCATGTTTTTTAATCTATACATATATGATTAGAGGCTGCGGTGTTTATTATCCATGATTCATTTATAATTAGTTCAAAAGAACTAAGAGATCTATGTGTTTTGGTATTTACAAACTCCTCAAATTGTGTAAATTTTACATCATTTCCTCCATCAAATCCCAATTTTGCCTTTCCTTTCATAAATCTCTGAACCTCGTGTTGAATTGTGTTCGAAATATTCAACTACCAATTATTTATTAGTGTGTTAATTTATTCCACATTTGTTTCTCCTATTTTCTTAGTCTCTACTATATATGGCATATTTCTCTTCCTAGACTTTGATTTTTGCTCTTTTAACTCCTTATACTAATCTAGATACCTATGTATTCAAATGTCACTAATTCTATGATTTCCCTTTCCTCTCTATCTCTTTTGATCATTTATCCTCTGATTGTCATTATTATCAACAATCACCACATGAAGGTAAGCTACTTGTCCTTCAATAAAGCCATCTACATGTCTTCATGTGTGGTGCCAAATGTCACAATTTAATTAGGCCACTTGTCACTTAACCAATGTTGCCAAATGCCAATGCGTTAGCCATGTCAAATGTCACTAACTCATAGACTTAGTCATAATAATTTTCATTTACCAACTTTCTCTTGCCACTTGAAAATTTTTCTAGTACAAATTTCCATTTAAATAACTCAATTTTCTAATGGTATTAATTAATTCCAATTCATTAAGAATGATCCAAAATTCAAGACATAAGTAATTCTCAATCATATCACAATTTTTAACATCTATTATACATGTACTTTCATGAACATGTAACATTCCAACTAGGGTACAATTTGGGGCCTTACAATTCTCTCCCCCTTAAAAAATTTTATCTTTGAAATTCATACCTGATCAAAATAGTTGAGCATACTAAGCCCTCATGGTCTCTTTTAGAATCCATAGTGTTGCTAGAGTACTTTCACCAAAGGTATTTTCTTGTTCCTGAGTTGTCGGACTTATCTGGCTAAAATAGACACGGGCCTTTCTTTATAAGTCAACTCTAGTTGTACTTAAATTTCTTGCACAGGAATCTTATGTGTATCATCAAACCAATATCTTCTCGACATCGAAATATGAAATACACAATGTAACTTGGCCAACTCTCTAGGAAGAGCTAATTGATAAGCTACTGGTCCGACTCTCTTAAGAATCTCGTAATGACTAATATAACATTGGCTGAGCTTACCTTTCTTTCCAAACCAAAGTATGTGTTTTCATTGCGATACTTTCAGGAATACCTTATCACCTACCTGATATTCAATATCTTTTTTTTAAATCGGAATAGGACTTTTGTCTATCACTGGTAGCTTTCAATCTTTGTTGAATAACTTGAATTTTCTCTTCAGTATCTTTCACAATATCAGGCCCAATCATCTTGTTTTCATAAAGTCAGTCTAACAAACCGGAGTTCTACACTTTCTACCATATAGAGCTTCATAAGGCACTATGCCAATACTAGTCTAATAACTGTTGTTGTGAGAAAACTCCATCAGAGAAAGATAGTTATCCCAACTTCTTGGGAATTCTAACACACAACCCCAAAGCGTATCTTCTAATATCTGGATAACTCATTTAGATTGTCCATCTGTCTGGAGATAAAAAGCAGTACTGAACTTGACTTGAGTACCTAAAGCCTTTTGCAGACTTTTCCAAAATCTCGAAGTAAATTGAGGATCATGATCAGAAATAATAGATAGTGGCACTACATGTAACCTCAACCTCACTATCTCATTCATATGTAGGTCGACAAGCCTATCCAATGAATAATCAGGACGAATAGGTAGAAAGTGAGCATATTTGGTGAACTTATCAATAATCACCCACTCAGCATCATGCTTCCTTTGAATGAGAGGACGTTCAGTGACAAAATCCATGGTAATGGTATCCCATTTCTGTTGAGGAATAGAAATAGGATGTAATAAACCAAAGGAAACTTGGTGCTCAGCTTTAACTTGCTAACATGTCAAATATTTATATACATAATCCATTACGTCACATTTCATACCTGACCACTAGTAATGCTGCTTCAGATCTTGATACATCTTATTTCTACTAGGATGCATTATAAAGATAGTATTATGGGCCTCAAACAATAACTTTCTCTTCAACTCATCATTAGCTAGCACACACAATTGATCTTTATAATACAAATCATCATCCCCTTTCATAGAAAAATCTAGTTGTCTGCCTTCCCGAGTTGCCAAAATAAGTTGTTGCAACTTAACATTAACTTTCTAAGCATCCCAAATTTCTTTCCTCAAAGTAGGCCTAGCTTTGAATTGAGCTATTAAAGCCTTATTAGATACGAGTCTCCTGTCACTCTGCTACATTAATACTGCTGAAATAATCTTCCGACTCAACGCATCAGCCACAACATTAGCCTTACCTGGATGGTAATTTACAATGCAGTCATAATCTTTAAACATTTCTAAACAATTTCATTGTCTCATATTAAATTCCTTCTAAGTAAGCAGGTACTTCAAACTTTTATAAATAGTAAAAATCCTACACCTTTCACCATACAAATAGTGCCCCCATCTTTTCAAAGCAAACTCTACTGTTGCAAGTTCAAGATCATGTGTAGGGTTGTTTTGTTCATGAGGCTTCAGTTGCCTAGAGGCATATGCAACGAACTTTCTATCCTGTATCAAACATAACCTAAACCATTTCTAGATGCATGACTAAACATGACATATTCCTTACCAGAAGTGGGTTGATCCAATATAGGAGCTTCAGTGAACATTTTTTTTCAGTTGATCAAAACTAGCTTGACATCTGTCGGACCATTCATACTTAATTCCTTTTCATAGCAGTTTAGTCAAAGAGAATGCTATCACCAAGAATCCCTTCACAAAATGGCAATAGTAACCTGCCAAACCTAGAAAACTTCTCACTTCCGTCAAATTTCGTGGCGGTTTCCAGTTAACAAATGCTTCAATCTTTCTGGGATCAACTTTAATCCTTTGAGAAGAAACAACATGTCCTAGAAAAGATATCTCCTAAAGCTAGAAATCACACTTACTTAGCTTAGCATATAATTGCTTAACACAATCAGCAGATGTAGCTTAGCATATAATTGCTAAACACAATCAACAGATGCTCAACATGATCATGTTTATTCTTAGAATAGACTAGGATGTCATCCATAAACAACATTACAAAATGGTCTAAATAGGGCTTAAACACTCTATTCATCATATCCATGAATACAGCTGGAGCATTAGTTAGCCCAAATGACATCACCAAGAATTCACTGTGACTTTGTTCAGTTGCTTGTAATAATTGCACATCCAGAGAGTACCATCTTTCTTCTTAACAAACAAAACCGATGCTCCCTAAGGTGAGACATTGGGTCGAATGAATCCCTTATCTAATAGTTCTTACAACTGCAGTTGTAACTCCTTCAATTTAGTGAGAGCCATCCTATACAGTGCTCTGGATATAAGAGCAGTGTCAAGCATAACTTCAATAGACAACTCTACTTCCCTTTCAGGAGGGAGTTTAGGTAACTCTTTAAGAAATACATCCGAAAATTCACTTACCACTGGAATATCTTGCAATTTACCATGCTCCTTCTTAGAATCAAACACAAAAGATAGATAAGCTTCACATCCCTTCCTAAGGAACTTCTGAGCTTGCATAGTAGATACCATATTAGCTAAAGAACCAGTGTGGATGCCATGTAATATTATTTCAAGCTGATCAGGCTTCTTAAGCATAACTGCCTGATCCTTGGTTAACCAATCCATACCCAAAATCAAATCAAATTTATGAAAAGGAAATCTAATCAGATATGCTATATAATCACTTCCTTGGATCATAACAGGACAATCTTTATAAACCTGATTAACTAAAACACTACTACCCAGAGGACTAGTTACAAGAATATCATACTCTAACTGATCTACAAGCATCACCTTATCAGAAATAACTCTAGCACAGATATAAGAATGAGTGGATCTAGGATAAATCAAAGCATGCATTTCAGAGTCAAAGATAGAAACAGTACCCGTAATGACTTTAGGTGTATCCTGATCCTCACAAGCTTTTAAAGCATAAGCTCGAGCCGTAGTAGATGGCACAGTAGGTCAATCAACAGTTTCTGATATAGTATTTGGGTTAGGTCTAATTTGACCAAATCCTCAACGACCTCTACCGCTTCCTCTATTTCTATCAGATGCATAAGAAACCTCCCTACTAGCTTGTGATATTTGAGGTTGTCTCATAAGACAATTGGTTATCAAATGCTCAGTGTTACCACATCGATAACATGCACTCGTAGCCCTCCAACAAGTACCCCAATGATGTTTGGAGCAATGAGTGCACTCTGGAGCACCAGAACCTCGTCCCACAGAAGAATCCTACCAAAAGCAGTCGATGAGGGAAAGTTTTGTCGCCTTCCCTGAGCTACAGGTCTTTGAGTAAATTCCGATACAAAGGAAACACCTTCACGACTCCGCTTGCCCAAGGATTGACCTCCTCTACCAAAGCCTCTTCATTGTGCCCTTTCTCTCTTCACCATCTCTTTCTTTTCTATCTTAATAGCAACTTGCACCAACTGATGGTAACTCACTTACTGCAAGAGAGTAATTGCCACCAAATGCTCTTTGATCGAATCATTCAAACCATCCTCAAACTGATAACACTGAAACTCCTTAATAAGTACCGATTCAGGTGCAAACTTGCTGAGTCGATTAAAATCTATGTCATACTCAGCAAAAGACAAGTTTCTCTACTTCAGGATCAAAAATTGCTTCCACTTCTCCTTTCTATAAGCTTCTGTCATATACTTGGCTTTAAATTCTCGGGAAAAGAAATCCCAAGTCAGGAGCTCCTGTAATTGAGCATTTCTCATAACAAACTTCCACCATTCATAGGCTGCTTCCTAAAGAAAAGAGACAGCACAGTGCACCATCTGATCTAATAGGAAACTAACTTCATCTAACACCTCTTCACCTTATCTAACCAAAATTCAGCTCTTTCAAACCCCTCTAGAGATGTTCTAGTAAATTCCTCAGCTCCATACTTCTATAACTGATCAATCAGAGCCTTAGGGTTCGTCATATGGGTAGCAAAGTTATCATGTCTTACGACAAATTAACCAAAGCCTCCCCCTAAACTGGAGGTGTAAGTGGTGGTATTTCATCTCGATTCACCCCAGAGGGTCTAAATATAAATGGAAGAGATCGCTTAAGATTATTACTCTCTGTAACCTCGTCAACGACTTCGTGAGATCTTTCCATATTTAATTCTATAATCAAAACATGGGACAAACTGCATTAGGCCAATCACAACTCTTATATCCACGTATAAGCAATAGTTAAGCGCTGGTTAAACCAAAATTGCCTAAACCAGGCTCTGATACCAAATGATGTCACACCCATATACCCCCTGGGAGGATATGCAGATGCTACACAAAACAGAACCAAAATAATGCAAAACATACTAAATCATTTCCAAAAACTCAAGCAACATACATTTCATTCATCAATGGTTGGGTTATATTTAGAACATAACATACACATGGTACTTATTATAGACAAGCCTTAAATCCGAATCCAAATCCAAATAGTATTAAGGTTATTACAAACTATTAAACAAAAAACAAAATACATGTCTCATTATGTTGAAAAACAATTCAAAAACAAACTGAACATTTCTATAACAAAACATATCCTTCTTGGCCACTGCAGTTGTCTTTGTCCTAGTCTCAAGTCTTCTTATCAGAACTTACATGGAAGCAAAACCACTGTGCTAAGCATATAACTTAGTGGGGAATAACTAAACAAGATATAAAATGGCGACTGTCTCTAATAGTTGTCTAGCATTCACATGTACAGAATCAGATCATATCACCAACAATCTTTAATTGTTCATATTATGGAGCAATCTAAACATTGTGTGTCTCAGAACAGATTATGATTCATCATTATAGAACAAGATGTATAATTATCGGAACAGAATTTCATTGCTTCAGAACAGAACACACAAGTCTCAAATATAACATAATTGTGCCAAAACATATAAGAACTTGTATCAGACCATAATTCATCTTGTATTAGATCAGAATTTATCTTATTTCAGATCAGAACTTGTTTATATCAAAACTAAACAAGTATCATAATAAAAAACATATTAGCCTGCTAATCCTTTTTACAAAAGTGGGTAACAAGACCAAAACAAGAGATACCATGATTGGTATCACAAAACAGGAGAGACTTATGTCTGAGACAACGAAGTGTCTATATCAGGAGATATCGAATTATCAATATTAGAAGATACTGAAGTGTCACAAGAGCAACTGCAGACCCTTCTAGGCATACGTATTTACCCACAAATAGGATGTAGCATTTTTAAAACAATCCATTTCAGATTTCATAATCATAAGCAAATAATGTAGTATATAACAAATGTCTTTATTTCATTTTTCTCAAATTGTACGTATTCACTCCATTTTGATCAAATTCAATATACCTTATAAACATAAACATTTGCATCAATATATTAATGAAACAATAAGTCATTACATATTATATAACATCATCGAAATTCCCAATTCACAAACATCCATATCCAATTCACATCACATAAAACCCTTGGAGCACATTAGTATTCTTAAGAACACAATCCTCTTGGACACACCAAACATTTTAACATTAAACACATTATTAAATAATCACACATTCTTTAAGTTATTACCTCAATTAACAATCCATAATTAAATTAATTTTTACTTAATTAATCTAACATCATCTAGGTTCTTTTTCAAGCCTTAATCATGTCCAAATACACCACATTAGAGAGACTTGTCCTCATGTGGTTCAAGAATTGCATAAATCAACATTTACCATGTAAAAATGATGCCCACAATCGTGGGGTTGTGATAGAAGCTACTGCATCTATCCACGATCGTGGCCTATCCTTTTCCTGTACTTTTTCCATATTTTCTCAGGACAAGTTTCAGGTCAGTTTTGTATAGCTATTCTGACATAGAAACTAAGGTTTCTAGGCAATATGTTCTTCTAAAACAATGTTCCTATATGTCTTAAGTTTCTAATGAACTAAAGCTAATACAATTTGGTTCATTATTCCTAGATTTATACCCAAAATACTACAGATTATTCTCAAACAATAATAGTAACCAAAACTCAACTTTAAGCCAAATTTCAAAACCTATAGAGATATAACTAAAATTTTATTCCTTCATGAAACTTGTAGACATATGTATTTAGTTTAATCTAAAATTAAAATCACCCCATTTGGATAACTACAAGTTAAATTATGTTTAAAATAACTAGGTCTGTTCAGTGGAACCACTACAAATAACTCACATCTTACACCTTCAACACCCCTTCACCATAATTCATCAATTCCACTTCCATTCCAACTTATTCATGCCTCAATTCCACGTCAATTTCATGTCCATAACTAATTCAAAAAGCATTCATTAAGTAACTTACAAATCAATGTCTTCCACACATTAAAACCAAACTAGAAATCATCATACAAGGATCACTTTTTCGACATTCAATTCTCATCATCTTAACACATATTCTAATCAATTCAAGTATCGAATATAACATGAAATCAAGTTTAACATTTCCTTACCTTTTTAATTTCAAATTCCAACTCTAAAGAACCAACTAATCCAGCCCTTCCAAGCAATCAGCACATACGTAAGTTCAAGGTGCAAATTTGAGCACTAATAACACAGTAACACCAAAAATAGCAAGAACTACTTCTTGATGCAGTAACTTACAAAGATTCCAATGAAGATGATCAAAAATAAAACAAAATTTTGGAAGTTGAGAGGTAGTGATAGGTTTCGGTTGAGAGGAGCAAAGAATAGTGAGAAGGTTGCAGAAACACCAAATGACCTGGAGTGATTAAGCTCTTACTTTGCTAGATGTCTTCATCCATTATTGACACATGTCACACACGAAAGTAAGCTACTTGTCCTTCAATGAAGCCATATACATGTCTTCATGTGTAGCTGTCAAATGTCACAATTTAATTAGACCACTTGTCACTCAACCAACGTTGCCAAATGCCAATGCATTAGCCTTGCCAAATGTCACTAACTCATAAGCTTAGTCATACTAATTTTCATATACCAACTTGTCTTGACACTTAACAATTCTCCTAATCCAAATTTCCATTTAAATAACTCAATTCTCTAATGATATTAATTAATTCCAACTCACTAAGATAATCCAAAATTCAAGACATATAAAATTCTCAATCATATCACAATTTTTAACACCTATCATACATATACTTTCATGAACATGTAACATTCCAACTAGGGTACAATTTGGGGCCTTACATCTCCGCTATATCTTTTCTAATACCATAAGTACAATGACCATAGGTGCACCTTGTTATTGGCATCAAACACCCTAACACATTCCTAAGTTTCTTCACTTTTGTAGAATATGTAGCAACCGCCATATTACCTTGAGTAACTCTATCTATTTCCTTTTATAGCTAGTAAAGAGGAGGATCATTACACTCTCCATACCTCTTCTCAAATTCCTTCCAAAGCTCAAAAGTATTTGATGTATACAAATAAACATTAATAATGTCTTTGGAAATTGAATTCAATATCTATGAAATGAATATGTTGTCAAATTTACTCCATGAATCATTGTCTAGTGAATCTTCATTAGGTATCTAATATTTGGCATATATGAATCCTAATCTCATCATTGCCTTGAGAACTAACTTCATAGCTCGACTCTATCAGAGATAGTTGTAACCTATCAATGGAGTGGTTACTAAAACCCTACAAGATGATATGATCCTTGCAGAAATAATAGATCAATTATGTCTTACCTAATCGATCCTTCCACTCCTAGTTCCCTCTTAACTCTAGATCTCAAAACAACTCCTTCTTCCTCTATGCTTTGACAAAAGAATTTAATTAAAAATCAAAAGAAATCAAGAAACTCAATATCATATTAGAAACACTGTTATGATACAATGAACAAATTCAAGATTCGAATGAATCTTCCACTCATCAATTAATGAGGAAAATTGTCTTATACATAAAAAGTTGTAACTGTTCTCCAGCTCATTTCACAAACTAAAAAAGAGCAAAAACCAGCTCATTTCATAAACTAAAAAAGAGAAAAAACTAACTACCAAAATTAAAACTAACTATTAACTAATTTATGTACACGTGGAGCAACATGTATACACTGATGAGCTAAAATTAATTAATGTTTATTCAATAACGCGATTTTGGAGTTCTATCAACTTAAATTAGGCTTTATATCTTCATATAAATTGTATAAATGGTTAATGCCTTTTGACCATCCTCCTCCTTAGAACAGCTACAAACACTTTTTCTTAAACACCAACCTCATTTAGTAGTGGAGGAGAAACCTTAATGGTCAAAGGAAGGTGTTTCTTCAACTAAGACATGTGAAAGACATCATGTATGAGGGCTCCATGTGGGAATTCTAATTTCTAAGCCACTGCACCAAACCTATCTAATATCTTAAATGGCTCGAAGAACCTTAGGGATAACTTTTAGTTTACTCTTTTGGTTACAATTCCTTATCCATAAATGAAAACCATCTTTTGAATATGAAATATCTTGTCTACACTCCTCTTATTTGCATGTTGCTTCATTCTTTCTTGTGCTTGTTGCAAGTAAAATGTTACCACTTGAACTGTGGCTTCTCTTTCTTGTCAAACTATGGCACATAGATGGGCAAAAGATATCCATCAAGAACTTCAAAAGGGGATGAATTAATGACAGAGGGGTGGTAGTATTGTACCACCATTTTGTAAAGGGTAGCCAATGAAACCATTTTTTAGAATAGTCACCAAACATACCCGTTAAATAAGTTTCTAGCATCATGTTCAATACCTCAACTTGCCCATCTATTTGAGGGTGATAAGCGAACAAAAATTGTAGACTCATTCTATTTAATCTATAGCACTCCTACTAAAATTGGCTTAAGAAAAGGGGATCTATATCGTTGGTGATGGACTCCAACATTTTATGGAGTTTGCATTCATTACATAGGAAGGCGTTAGCTATAAATTTTGCAATATAGTGATGTTTAAGAGTTAAGAAATTTGCATACTTACTAAACTTATTGATCACCACAAATATCACTGAGTAATGATTGGAGATGAGAAATTCTTCTGTGAAATCTATGTGGATGTTAGTCTAAAATCTTCTAAGTTGTCCTCTACGCCTTCACTAAAAAAGCTATAAAAATACCTCTTCTGTTATCTCTTGATGTCATTTTTATCCACAAGCACTCACCCTGCTTCATCTTTTATACAAAAAAAATTGATATAAATCTCTCACTTTTTGTTTTCTAGCTCTTGCTAACTTAAAAATATCATTTTCTCCATCTTTAGTTTCCAATATCTATTATAATTTCTCATAAGTTTTGCTTTTAGCTTCTGAGATTATCTTCTTCGCCTCTTTCCTTGCCAGTTTATAACTTTCTCTATTAGCTTGTCTCTCCACCTATGTGGTGCTATCCAATAAATCTTTATAGGCAAGCCCTTTTAAAACATCAAAAGTCTCTATAGTTGTATTCCTTAAAAATTTTGCTACTTTCTACTACATTCGGTTAGCATCTCCTTCTAATTTCCATTCTTCTCCATATATTACTCTATTTCTAAATTTTTCCACTGTATCCCTTTTCAATTTCTACCACCTGACTCTAGTAACCTCTTAGGACTTCTCTTCTTCCTCTAACCTTTAATTATAAGATCCAAAACTAGAAATCTATATTGAATTGACAAGCAAGCATTAGGTATCACATTGCAATCTTGTAATTAGGCCGATCGCTTTACCATATGAGGAACTATTCGATTTGAGTTTTTGAGGTTCTACTCTTAAAAGTCATTGAAATCTCTCCAATCAATCAGAAAAAAGAGAATCTACTATCGATAAAGATAAAATATGCTTTCTCAAAAAGTTGATATAATATAATTTTTGTTAAGTTTACAATATGGACAACAAGTCTGCTTGTATAAATAAGACCCCTATGATAATAACCGGGGCATTAAGTATTCTTTATGTATCTCATCTTTGTAATCTCCTCTATCATGGAATAAAAATTTCTCGTTTCTGCAGAAGCAGTTTACAATTTCCATTTAAAACTATATTTTTCTCCTAAAATCTTTAGTATATGCTTGAGGTAGTAAACGTATTAAGGTTGTGCTGGACTTTGCTAAAGGAACATTAAGAGTAGTTACCTTACTCTAAGGTTGAAGCTAAAACGCTAGGTAAAAGACTCGAAGATATCCCGATAAAGCTATGGTCAAAACACTAAAGACACATGTATGGAAGTATAATGGACCCTTTAATTTGAAAATTTGAAATTGTTCCGCATATAATTATATTATGACTTTAAAATTTCTGGAAAATTTTATATATGAATTATTTAGAATATATTTAGATTCTGTAGAATCTATAAATGAGATAATTAAGAAGTTATCAATATTATAAAAAATAGTGATAAATTAGATGATGTTTGATCTTTGATATTATGAGTAGCATAGATATGATAAAATATTTTATTTTTTCTTGTGATTAAAGTATTTGATTATTGGTATTTTTTATTGCAACGCGTTGTTGTTAATTCCATTGGACCACTACCGATAGCTACATATACATAACGAGAGCTTCTTTCTGCACGGATTGGATTGATTTTGTAGGCGCATATGCCACCTTGAATTCGGATTGTACAAAGTTTAAGTACTTATGACAAAGCTACTTGTTCAGTTTAAGTTGTTATTATTGGTACTTGAATGTATATTCTTTGATCTTTTACATATGTTAAGTTGTAGGACCGTTCCTAACATTTTATAGGCCCTGGGCGAAGGGAAAAAAAGACCCTGGGGAAGCAAAAAAAAGACCCTGGTAAATCGACAGCATACAAATATATATATAAATTTTAACGGTATAGTTTTAGTATTAAATTTTAATATTCATATATAAGTGACTCAATACAAGAAATTAATTTTTAAAAATATAAAAAATTAACATACATAGGAGAAAATGTAGTAAATTATATTTTAAGTTATTAATTATCCTAAGTTTGTCAAGTCAAATATTGTTCTAATCTGCATGTATAGAAATGATTGAATATTATTTTGTCAAGCAACTAGATAAATGTAATATATCATATCAACTATTTACGGTATTATTATCAAATAATTTTTATTATATTTTATTAAATTTTGAGTAATAAAAAATTTTCTTTTGTGGGAACTAATATAATGGTAAATGTAGCATATCATATTAATTATTTATGGTATTATTTAATTGTCAAATATTTTTATTATATTTTATTAAAATTTAAAGTAAATTTAATATTATGTTAATTTAAATAAATATAAATAAAATAAAAAGAATAAATTTGTGACACTTAAGTAATAATATAAAAATAAATAATACTTTTTTTAGAATATAATAAATTTAGGGATTTGTAATAAAAAAGGCTGCAAATAGATGAACCACAAGTGTTGCAATGAATTATCACTCAGATATTCAAATATTTAATAAGCTAAAAATAAATAAAAAAATAGAGACTTTACTTTTAAATTATTACTCAAAATTTAGAAGTCAAAATCGTAAAATTCTTTTGCTGCTAATTTTTGAGTTAAGTATTTTAAATTTATATATTGATAAAAATAAAAATAATTGAGTAGAAAAATACACCTAAATGTTTCAAAAGAATTTATAATGACAAGAATTTAACGTTAACTTTTTAAACACGGCAAGAGATAAGCTAAAAATTTTATCTCTTCTATTTCTCTCTAACAACTATTAAATGAGATGAAAATCTATAAAAAAAAAATGGAATGAGAACTGAGAGTGGAGCCTATAATAAAAGAGAAACACATGTTAACTTGAGTCCTGCATAAAAGAGAGGGTAAAGTATAATCGCTAGACATACTAATATTTTAAAAAACTGAACGTACAAAATATTTAAGGTTTAATATTTTCTTACGGGGCCCCTTATGAAGATAGGCCCTGCCCAGGGTAGGGACTGTTAAGTTGTTGAATGTGTCACAATTTTATTTGTTAAGTTGTTTAATATGTGTCTATTTTGACAAATTTATTTTAAGAAAAAAAGTATAATTAGAGAAAATCAGTAGACACTAATGCTATAAATAGTAAAAATATTATATTTCTAAATAAATTTTTAATTTATAATAATAATCATGATATTTTTAAAAACATAGAAAAACAATCCAAGAAGAACCGATAACGCATAGCATATCTCTGGTCACTGGTCCATTATAACTATTAAAATCATCGTCAAAGGAAGCATATACTTTGGCACTAATCTACATGCTCATCAATATTTAACTTTTTTCTTGTAAAAGAGCTTTGAAGGATTGAGAATAGTTTCTGAAATAAACGTATTCCGAGCAAGCTTTACAAATGATTCTTTCAAGGTTTCCTAAATCAAGATTTTATATTACAGAGCGCAATTATGTTCATAATATTGTGATTCCACCTACTGCAATTACAACAATATTTTTCACAATTACACCTCCAACATCGATAATTAGCGCAATAACCTGATGTAGTACGTCTGCAATCCACGAATTTGTAATCAACATCCACCAAGTCTCCATGCTCAAGGTCATACTCTAGAGTCTGGATCACAGATCAAGGCTGTTTTCAGGGGATATATGCAAATTTCTTGACCATTTGTTTAAAGACAGACATTCTTGATCACGAAAACAGAAAAAAAAAACAAAAAAACACAGTCAAGGTTAATTACACTTGAGTCTGTAGAAAAATTTCAAGAGATCAAACAATGAATTGTGGATTTAAGGATCAAAATTGAGTTTTTCATGTATATATAAAAAAAAAAGAAATTTCATTTACATTATCTAAATAATAAGAGTAAAATGAAATAAGAAATGTTAGTTAAATGAAACAATAAATCATTTAAAAAGAAGAAACTAAAACTCTTGCGGAAATGCATTCAGAGGTTTGTAGGCAATGACTAATCTCTTTTTTCCTCTCTTCTGTTTTGAATATTTGTTGACATAGAACGCTTGACATGCCCAATTTAACTTGGTGGGCTGGATTAATCCTTGCTTTAAGTAAAGAAAAATGGTAAACGTACAAAACTGTAAATCTCAATATCGTTCAAGCTTTTGCCGGTTAGCAACCGGCTTGTATTTTTCAAAAATATTGCAAGGAACCTCTTCAGCCATGACACGCATTTGTTTGATGTACAAAAATATAGCAACGTTAGACGCATTTGTATTTCACATCAGGTCATTCGTTGACATAAACCACTCCACGAAAATAAAAGTTTACGATATCAGAACTAATATAATTCAATTATGTTACCTTTTAAAGATGTATATTCCTGTGAACACCTGCAAATAGTCTTTTTTATAAATTTTTCAGGAGGTTTTGGATAAAGATATAGAACATATTTATGCATAAACCATTCCTGTTCCCTTAAAATCAAAATGTATGAAAACTCAAATAAATCACCTTGCAACATGCAATACAGAATGGCTAGCAATTTCTTGTTGCGGTTGTGTGACTTCATGCTTGGCATATAATAGGCCCAAAGAAAGCGGGTCCACAAAGAAATTAATTATCATAAATTGCACCGAATGGTATGAGAATTTACATACATCAATCGCTGCAGAGGATTTAACTTGCCAAAGATTCAGGACACAGGATTCTGTTATTACTGCACGAGATTCCAGAGCTTTGGCACAGCGTAACTTCAAAGGTAGGCTAGCGGTGAAAGTGTTGTGAGAGACTGCTAGCATATTACAGTCAGTTTGGGTAGCAGACCAAAAAAGTAATCAAGGACGTGATTGTTGTTGGAATTGTATAAAGGTTGGTGAAAAGGAATTAGATAACCCCATGATTAAGAAAGTACATTCACCATTACGAGAGTCCAAATCAAAATTCAATGGAAGTGACATGAACAAATTACCAAGAAACCTAACAGCTTTCCTAGGTTTGCTCACCTTTGCCTTCAATTCTCAAATTCTGAATAATGTTTGAAACAAAACAACAGAGTTTAGCTTCTGAAGCTAAAGAAGCAATTGTTGACTCAATAGATACTAGCTCTTCGTGAAACTCTGGATTCAAAACCAATGAAGAGAAGTTCTCATCAAGCACCAATCCAAGATAACGGATAATATATTCAAGTTTAGGTACCCAATCACAAGCATTCAAATCCAGCATAGTCGAAGCCTTTGGGCATGGACCCGCCTGAGGGAACATTTCATACTTCTTCAACCATTTTCCCAAGTACCTAATCAGGTTCTTCGTCTCATTACCCTTTAGTTTGACTATTGCAGATGATAATATCACATCATCAATGCTCGAGGATGCCATCAAATAATGCAAACAAAGTTCAGACACTGAGAATCCATCATGTGCAATCATAAGCAGAATTGAAGCCTCCTTAGCTACATGAGATTTTTTGCTTGGGAGCCTCTTATCACTAGCCTTTTCTACAGCTAACAAGGCCTGCCTTTCCCATTCCTTCCTCACATTCACCATAGTACTCAAAGAATCTTTTGATGGACAAAGAAAATATCTTAAAACAGAGATCAACTCAGACAATCCAAGATCTGAAGCATGTTGGACACTTAGACATAGAAGATCAGACCTGTTTTTAGCTGCAAGAGTCATAATTAAATTCGAATAAGAGGAATGATTAACAATTCTATTAATAACCAACGTCTCCACCAAATCCCATATCTCCAAATCCAAACATGCTTCCAAAACCAAACCTGCCACATCCCAACCAATCAAAAGTCCAACTTTCTGAATTAATACCTGAATATATCTGTCATCAGAAGAATCAACCCCTATAGAAATCCCAACTTTTTCAACAATTTTCTCAAGAAACTGAATCAAAATCCCAACAAACTCATCCTTGTTGAAGTTATTAGTGTCTTTAAGCCTTCTCTTTAACTTTGCATGGAACTTTTTAGACAATTCAATCAGCAGAGAATCGGTTTGATACAGTTCCCACCCAGTAACAGGGTTGGCAACTGCTGCACTATTTGCGTTTTCAACATTTGGCTTTAAATTCAGAAGAATATCATCCGAGTTGAGAATTATTGGGTATTCAGAATGAGTTACAATGTTTTCCCTATTGGCCAGGGCATTAGTAATCACTTCAAGCAAAGACATCCCAAAACAGTGAAGCAAGACTTGAAATCTGCAAAAGAACAAAAACGCAACATAAAAGTTGAGAAAAGGAGCAAACGAATTATATGAAAAAACAAAGATTTCAAAAATTATTATATGAAAAATAACAAAGTAATGATTCTCCTTAAAAAACAAAGATTTTGCATTTCAATTGTGCCAAAAAAAATTATTGCAATAGAAATTGTATTAAACAAAATACAGAGCAAAAAGCTACAATCAACGATCTCAAATCACTAAAATTTGATAGGAATAAAAACTGAAGTTAGAACATCGTACGAAACTAACCACTCCTATAAAAAGTGTTTAGGTTCCAAACAAATAAAAACCAGCAAACTAACAGGAGGTAACTACTCCGTACTTGGTAATACAATCCAAATGCCAAAAAAATAGTGCAATAAAAGAAAATAAAAACAAATAAGAAGAGTAGTAGAAAACGTAATAGAGAAGCTTACGATGTTGCGGTGGCGTGCGTTTCACTTGAAGTAGTCGAGGGAGAGAGTTGAGAGAGAAACACGACTGACCGTTATTCAACGAGGAGAGGAAGCGGAACCCTAATTCAAGACGTACCGTTTCAATTGACTATAACGGGCAGGCTCCAAAGTTTCAGTTGCGGGTCAGCCCGAATTTGAGATGTCAAACCCAAGTTAATTTTCCTGGCCTACCTCTTTTCCGTACCTTGTAAATTTAATCTCCATAAATTAATAAATTTTATTTTATAATGTCAAATTATATTAAATTTCATTTATTTTAATTATTAATGTATTAAAAATTAATGTACTGTTTATAATAATAATTACTGAGGCCTGTTTCGAGTTCATACATCTTAATAAACATGAATTAGTAGAATTTTTAAATTATCAAAAAAAATTAAGCATAAGTAAAATTAATTATAAACATAATTTTAGAATTTTGCTTCTTGTAAATAATGAAAAGTTAGGGTAAATATAAGACTAATTTTACGATATTTTATAGTAAATATCATAATATTTTTACTAGTGTCTTAATCCTCATCAATTTTAATTTATTAAAATTATTCATATGTTTATTTATATTTGATTCAAGCTTTATTAATTTTCCTAACTATTGGATAATGTAAAGAAGAAAGTTTTAGTTTAATGTATTTATTTTACATTTTAAAAATATAAATGTAACAACTAAGGTCAAATAAAATTCCTCACTTTGCATACACAACGTTTCTTTTGTAAAAAAAAATTTACAAAAAAACTTTCGATAATTTAAACCTATAACCTTATTTATTCCAAACTAACCCACTCTCAAAAAATAATGAAAAAGAATGATCCTATAACTTTGACCAAATTCTAGAAGTTTTGACATTTCATTATAATTATCACAATCGAGATATCCATCGTTTTCTTCACTGAACCAATATTTTCGTGCTTGTATCAATCTGTTATATGCCTTCAAATTGGACATCGAACGCATTCAAATAGTGCCAGCTGAGCGTGTGACGGAAATATGGAGACCTAGGGTAAAAGATATTTTAGTTTCTACAAAACATATCGTTCCAAAAAAGTTGGACGATATTTTATTCTTTTGGAAGTAGTGAACAGGATGGATATCAAAGTGTGATCACTACATAATTGGATGGCTAGGATCTATTCCGCTTTTATTCTGAAACATTTGTAGTGGGGTCACACTTGACGGAAGTTCCGGAGGGTTGATCAAACGTGGCTCCTCGGCTCAGGTTGAGGGTGGAATTTCCCAGTCTTTCGGAATGGGCCCCAAATCATATATGATTTCTCTATGGCAAGACCAGACAAGTTTTATTGCTTCTGGGGTCCCAATTCCTGCACCTCTGGGGTCTCCAGCGGGTCCAAACCTGTACACACCACCACCGTTAACATTACACCTTTCTAACCTTTTCTCAAGCCAAGGAAAATTTCCCATCTGATTTCTTCATACCAATGATTCTGTGGAGCTCCGGTTGTTCTTGCTCTCAATCCAGCATATGTAGTTCCATTTACTGATTTGCCAACTACTTCCTGCAAACTCGTTTAATAAATAAACTTCTCAGAAAATCCTCCAGTGTAGGGAAACATTGTTAAAAAGCCACTCGATCCTGTGTCAATCCCCTCGAAGGCAATACAGCAAAAATCTGAATGCTTTTACTCAAAACTCAAGCAAACTGAACGAGCTAAATGATTCAAGTGATTTGACGTCAATAATCAAAGAATACCTGACTTGTGTTTCAAATTCTTCCAATATTTTACCATTGTATTAGCTTGAAGTTGGTAAAAGAGTATGCAAATAAAACTACCCGCAGGTCAAAGAATTACGACTTGCCTGCAAAAATAGAGGATCATTTGAAACCACAGCAGCGGTCAAATGAGCGTGCATCCTCTCAAGAACATCCAAGACCATCGGAAGTTGATCTTTCTTGTACTCCGTTATAATCTGAAATGAATCAATTCAATAATATAAACAAAACCAACAAAATGGCAGATTCACAAAGTAACCATAAGGCCATTGCCTCCCATAATAATCTGAAATGAATAAATTCAATAAGGCCATTGTCTCCCATAAAACCTAGAAGAGACAGATTTTGCTCTTTACAAATTTAGGTCCATAGGCAAAATTAACAAGGACATCAATTTGGTCTCTCCACTCTCTTTCCATGTTCCAACTACATAATTATGACCTTGATATAATCTTCCTAACATCTTCCAAAGATGAAGGTTGTGGACTAGTGTATTTAGAACAGAGAACTCTTATCAAAAGAAAGTAGGCATTTTCGTTAGGAATACAGAAGAGAGCGCATTATGGAATCTTTTATACCTGAAATGGTCCAAATATTTCTTTAGTTACAAGCTCAAAATTGTCATCCTTCACAATTTCTTCAAGAGGAATATATACGGCAGTTGGCTTCAAAGCACCATATATTGATGGAATGGAATGATTTTCCAGAGGTTTGCCACCAAAAAGTAGCTTTGCTCCAGATATTTGAAGCAATTTACCCATGTGGTCTAGCATTGCATCAGTTGTAAGCTACAGTGTCAAGAACAAAACCAAGTTAACACTTTTCAACGATATTATGAAAGATGCAATTTTGAAAATTGACCAGATAATTAGAAAATTGTGATTGTGAAAAAGGATTTATATGAGAGCCACAAAACAATAGAATCCAGTGCTACCCTCCAGACTTACAGTGAGAACAGGGCCAACAGTTAAATCTCCCAACTTTCTTCTCTCTGCAAGATCTTTCAGTTTAGATATAAGGGAAGTACTGGACCAGTTCTGCAATACAATAAATGCTCATTAAAGAGAGAAATAGCTTAGTTGATTAGCATTTATCTTTTTCCTGTTATTCAATTGACCTAAAAGTATTCATTGTAAAGCTATCCTTACGTTAAAAGCTAATAGTATATCTACTAAACCACGTAATACAACTAAACTCATGCGTGAAAAGTTTATAGGATATATGATACAGCTAACCTCGTGCATGAAAAGTATTGATTGTGCTGAGCATTTCTGGCCACTACATGCATATGCATCCTGGTCACAAACCCATGCAACGTAATCCACCTGATATTAACAAAGCAATAGGAAATTCACTTTAACAATTGTCTTGATCGCTGATACAGTGCAAATGAACCATCAATCATTAAACAGGTAACAGAAATACCTCATTAACATCAGGTCCAAGAACTTTCCAGTCAAATCCTGCATCTTCTAACTTAACACGACCTTTCAAATCAACAGCTAGCTTTTCTGCAACTCTCGAGCTACCAGTAAAGAGGGTCATCCGTGGTTTTGCCTGGAAGGTAGCAGGAAAACTACTCAGAATTTTCATTTAATTAGTGATTATCAGCACTAACACAAATAAGCATTTGCTAAAACCGATGGTACTTTCAAATGAATCAGTTGATAATGATTAGTACCAGCACAATTGCGAACAACTATTAAACATTTCCACCCTACTGTCATTCACCTAGTTATGTCATGATATAGCCCAATCAGTAGACAAGGAGTTTTTACGTTATATACCAGAAATGCATCACATATGTTGCATCATAACAGTAATAGCAGAACTAAATTTGGCCAAATATTAACTTCACTCAAAATCATTGGGCTAATAGCTAAAAAAAAGAGTTAAATATATGCTTCAAGAGTTCAGTGCAAATGATAAATAAAAACATTATCTCCTGAAAGACCAACCTCCAATAAAAGTTTGTTCATAGTCTTCCCATCAGAATTTATGAAATCAACATCTTCCACAGGTAATCCACAATAATGAAGTAGCCGCATCATTTGCTCCATAACAATGCAAACCTGCAGCACATGCTGCTAACAAGTTACAATATGTATAGGGAGAGATGCACTGATAGCCAAGTACATTGAAATGTATCTCCAGTGGCTAAAACAGTTTTTCTCATAACCGAACCAGATAAATGGATGAAGTAATCATAAAAATAAGAAAAAGGCGGGGTTCAGAGTGCATATTAGCCTGCACTCAAAGCTTACAGTGGCTTGGCCATGAACTAAATGCTCATCTTTCTATCTCAATTACATTATAAATTATGTTTTTGGTTTTTAGGAGAAAAGACAAATCATTTGACTCTGCTGCACCTATATAATAGAAACCCATCTTCTAAATGCTCATGAATGTAGTCTGGACGAGATGTTAAATATATACTCTGGAGGAGATATTAAATATAGCACGGCGTACGCAGATGATTTAGTGTCAAGAGTCAAGACCATAGTTTTGAAACCCTGAAGGTTCCACAATAAGTCCTACAAACTGACCTTGCTATCAACTTTAACAGTGGGTTTGTTGCCCATATATAATGCACCCATCAATTGAAGTACCGGAATCTCCAGCGGGAAGTTGAAAGGAGTAATAATTGCAACCTGCATACAAGTTCTTCTAAGTATATAAAGGTTGGGAAAGCTACGTTCTTCTAAAGATAAGAAATGTTACAAATGAAATCTATTCTATCTTTATTACCATTCTATCACCATATCAACAGTGCTGCAATAAAATAACCATTCTTATGCAACATGGAAATGCAGGCCACAGGTTGCTCCCTCATAAGGTAATTTTTGGGTGACCATTCTTACACATCGAAACAGTCTTCTTTGCTTGTCATTATTTCATAGGCACAATCCAAGCACTTGATATCTATTGAAACACCGAAAACAAAACACTTACAGGACCATAAGGCCACCGAAAACCATGACTTTGCTGACCAAGATGATTTCCAGGTACAGCAAAAGACCTTGCCAGGAACCGGACCTGTCAGATATGGAAGGAAATATGAGAAAAGAAATTAAACAAAATTGTGAATTACTTTTCTCTAGCAACTACTAAAGGGAGAATAATTTCCAATAGTTCTCTTGTTAACATAAAATCCATTAATGTTTATTGTCAAGTCAAGTCATGTGGTCCATCAATAGAGAAGTGAGAAATCATAACTACATTCAGAAGAATAAGTTCAAAAGGAGATTAAACAATGCCACAATTATTCATTAATTTGATAAAATTGAAGCCAATTTGACGTTCGTAGTTTCTTTTGAGATGGCCAAAAGGAGAAGTTGAAACATTTATCGGTAGTTATCTTGATCTACCTGATCACCAGAGAAATTTTCAAGGAACTTTTGGGTAACTTGAACTTCAGCAAGTGCTTGCTGATAACTCTTCGGAGAGACCCTTTGTATTAACCTAGAGAAGAACTCAGAAACCTGAAAATCCATTGAAATTGCAATTATTACATAATCAACACTTTGATAAAGTAATAACATAAGATAAGTTTATCTTAATAAAATGGAAAAGGAAAAGAAAGTTCTCATTCTTCCAAACAGAATAAATTACCTTTGGCAAACCAAGCATGTGGGCTGCCTTGGCAGATATGTCTCCAAACAAAAGATATCTGCAGAACATTATTTCTTTTACCTTCGGTATATTAAAAAAGATAGTTGATGACTAATCATTGTAGTCGATATCACTTTACCATTTTAAGAAGGCGAGACTAGAAGCAATAAGATAAAGAGAAAAAAGAATACATAAAGCATCAAAGTTTGATAGGAAAGATAGAAAGCAACAAAAACCTCTCCGGTGATTTAAAGGGATTGTGTAGTCCATGCTTCGGGCACTTGGATAAGCTCTCGACAAATGGCTGCATAATTAGTCCAACAGTAACAAAAACTTTAGCAGAAATGCACACATACTGATATACGAAATTCTGGAATATTTAAACTTTTGTGACAGCAATTAGTGAAGTTCAGCTAAGATGACCATTGGCATAAGAAATTATCTGAAATAGTTTCCATATTAAAAGGAGATGACATATTGATACTGTCCTGAGTACAAAATTCAGTTTAAACACAACCTAACTTGGACTATCACAAAAAGTTAATTCAAACTTGAAAATAGAGTGAAGATGGTATTCTACAGCATATTCATAAACCTGTACCTGAATTCCTGTTTCATCAACATCAGCGATTCTAATGAATGGCTCTCCATTTAAAGGATCCACAATTGTGTTCCACTTTGAAGCTCCTTCCCATTTGCCCTGCACTGAAGTCAATGACATTCTATGCTCAAACTTCCAATATCTTTTGATTGGAGATCTCAACATTAGGGATGATTCATAAAATCTAAACCAGTTAGAGACTCAAAATTTAAGCTTCAGTTTATCACATAATGAAAATTCAACTATATTTTCCAAAGAAATAATATTGTAAACAAAAGGAGTACAATCTTTGTTTTCTGTTCGACTAGGAACCACATTTTCATAGTAAATTTTGGGATTCAAAGAAGAGACAGGAAAATTTTAAGGAAATTCCTCTCATGAAAATACATAGACATATGTATTGTGCGGAAGAGCTAATGTTACTGACCCAAGTTGTGCACGTTAGCAGGTTGAGAACCTGATATTTCGTCAACTTCTACAGTTGCAAAAGGCAAAGAATGAGCTGACCTCCTACAAAGAGAGAAACTGAAATATCAATTTTACAGAAGACAGACAGCCGAGCGATACAAGCAGTTCGCCGCTATGGAAGAAAATAGCCACAACTTTTGTCACCGAATCAGAACACTATACAAACCAATCAAGGCCACAAAAAAAGTTACAGGCATTTCCAAAATCAAGATTCCTCCTTTATGAAAATCACCCAGGTTAATGAAGAAATAGCACCATCTATTCGGCCTCAAAATCCAAACAAACCTCATAATCATCCCCAAAAGATAATAAGTAAACAATCCCACTACTCGATAAAGGATCGTAATGAAGAAAGTACCTTGAAAGATTGAATGAAGCGAACCAAGTCAGAGCCTTTTGGGGAGCTCTAGCCACTTCTCTGCAAGTTAGAACCCTGTACATGGTTTCTCCGTGAATGGAATAACACGCCTAAATGCCCCTTCAAACCTCCTGTATATAAGCTCTTCACTGAAACCTCCAATGTGTAATTTTAGGGTTTTGACAGTTAAAAAGCTACTTTCTTTTACCAGCTTTCCCCTTTTGTTTCGTCTTTTTAGGTTGTGGACAGAAACAACAGAGACGGAGCATTAAACCCTTTAAACAGGCAGGCAAGAGATCCTGAACGTTTATGATTAGATCCTCAAACATTACGGCGTCGAAGAAAGAGATGCTTAGGCCCCGTCTAAGGACAGAAACATTATTGAGATCTACCTAATGGGATTCTGCAGCCACGTCACACCCCCGTGTAGGCGCACAAACAAGGGGATGAGTCATCTACGGGATAAGAAGAAAAACTATATGTGTGTCCCGTCACTGAGTTTTCACATGTGTCATAAGTTTTGGATGCTTATGATTGGACCAGGTGGTGGTGGCAGCAGTTCAATGACTGCGTGATCGTTGGGTCTTACCGGTTCGAAGTGTATTCGAAAGGCCGATTGTCACGGCAATTGTCAAAAACTAGACTGTAACCTGACCGCGTAACGTATGATACCTAAAAATGAAAGTCCTATCCAAGTTTAGCCAAATATAACTTTACGTCCTCGTCATCAGCATTATCATCATCCATATTAGAATTTCGCATTAACGTGAAGTCTAGAAAAGTATGATAGTACACAGTCTTACTCTTATATAATAAAGAGGTTGTTTCCGATAAACTCATAAGTACATGAGATAATAATGAAAAAGATAGAAATGAAAAGAAAGTGAGAAGAATATACCTAATATGTAACCCAATTTTGCAAGAATTTTTGATAGGCAGAAATAGACACGTCACTGCTTTACTCCCGTCGGACTAGACTTACATGTGTTACACCCCTGAGAGAATGGTAAAGTTACGGTTACCGACATCCGTCCTGGGCCTTTCCCCTACACCTGAGTATAAAAGACTAAAAGAATGATAGAAGGACTGGACTACCACACGCCACTAGACACGACATATAAGACTATTTGCGCTGTCGAACCATTGTTGGAGTGGAACCAGTAATAACTCCTGATAGATTTACTCGACTGTCATTGGGGAACTTCAAAGGGTTTCTCGCACCTTTATCCTATTCTGCCAGAGCTGTCTACTTCTGGCCGCTTCCTAGGTGAGGGCTACGTCTATCATATCTTTCTTGACCACTTCCCTCCAGTTCTTGTATGGTCTGCCTCGTCTCTTCCTGTATCCACTAAGGAGAATTTGTTCGCATGGTCTGACCGGCGCATCAGAGGGCTTTCTAATCACATGCCCAAACCACCTAAGCCTGGTCTCACGCAATTTGTTGACAATACTGGCTACTTGAAGTCTGTCCCTCACAACTCGATTACGTACCTTATCTCGTCTGGTAAGGTCACATATCCAGCGAAGCATACGCATCTCTACTACCAACAATTGTCTTATATGTCGACATTTGGTAGGCCAAATATAACTTTACGTATTATTGTTTAAAGTGAGTGTAAGAGTTATTACTGGCTACACTCTCTCTCTGCCTACAATAATAACAATAACGATCTAGTTTTCTGGTTTGCTGGGTTGCGTTTAGCATCCCTAGTTCATTTGCTTCTCCAGGAGCGCTTGCGGTCGCGTAATGGAGACCCTCGCCTATGAGGGGCAACAAGCCAAACGAAGCCGGATGAGGGAAGAGGCTCCCCCTTCGCCTCCTGCAATGTCGTACAGTGCCGCTATGAAGGGGTTTATCAGGGAGGACAGTATACCCGATGAGGACGCATGGCCGGAAGAGGAGACCGTTGAGCTAGAAGAGGGTGATATCGTGCATATCACTGGGGAGTCTGGGGAGGTACTCATGCTCTCCCATCAATTTAAGGAACAACTTGACAAGCAATGGGAGAAGGCAGTGGTTGTGAAACTTCTTGGCCGCCGTATAAGTTATCGCCTCCTGAGTAATCGGTTGAAGAATTTGTGGAACCCGATTGGCCCAATAAAACTCGTCAACTTGGAGAACGAATTTTTCCTCGTCAAATTTGTTAATGCCGCTGACTATTACCATGCATTGACCGATGGGCCATGGATCATCTTTGGACAAGTCTTGACGGTGCAATGGTGGTCTTCCACGTTCCGGCCATCACAGGGAGTAGCCACTAGTGCCATCGTCTGGATAAGATTTCCAGAGCTTTCCATCGCACGGTATCTCCCTATGATCCTTACAGCGCTCGAGAATTTGGTGGGGATGATAGTACGGATCGACGAAGCCACCCGCCATGCACAGCAGGGAAAATACGCGATGGTGGCCGTTGAGCTTGACTTGCGCATTCCAATCAGGTCTAGCGTCGAACTTGATGGGGAGACGTTGCTGGTGGCATACAAGGGGCTGCCACAGTTCTGCTACTCCTGCTGCCGTGTGGGTCACGTTACTAGTGGCTGTCCGTCGACAAAGAACGCTTCCGCCAATATTGCTCCCCCGACTACCAGTGCGATCGTCAACGCGGAAGTGCAGTCAAAAAGGGTTCGTGATGTCTCGCGGGTCGCAGGCTCCGCCTCAGACAACGAATATGGACACCGGACCTTGGTGCAACGTCGGCTTCCCACAACGAGGGTGCAACGCCAGGGCGGGAATGCTAACCCAAGCCAACGAATAGAACCTAGGAGCGTAGGATCACGGTTTCAGTTCCTGCCAGAGGAGGGAGCTTCGGGGGAGGTGAGTACGGGGCTGTCAGTGGCAACGTCTCTTACCTATGTGGCTAGGATGGGACAGAGTTTAAGTAAGACTGGGTTCCCTGAAACAAATAGGAAGCGACAGAAGGGGGGCAAACTTGGCTGGCCCACGACGGCCCAGCCAGGTGGCCCCCAAAGGCAAACAACATGGTTCTATCCAACAAGCCCAGGTTTGTGGCCCAATGGCCATTGATCCAACTGCTCAGGCACCAACCAAAATCATCCCGGGCAAATTACAGTCGACAGAATCATCCCAGCACATTGCCGTCGAGCTTTCCTCCCACTCAGCTATGATCGATGACAGCACAGCCCTCGCAACACAGATTCTAGCGGATCAACCACAACTCATTGAGGGAGTGGAGGGGGCGGAGGTCGCAAGTAGGCCCCAAGCCAGTGGTTCGCACATTCCCAGTGATCCTCCAGACCTAGACAACGAGACATTACGGATGCTGGACACCACCCTGACCCGGCACCACACCGAGGGAGGGGACTATCAGTCACACGATCAAGTACTACCAAATGCAGTACACGTCAGCGAGGAAACCCCTCAGGCCTAGGGTATTCCACTAACCATTACCTTTTTAGTGATTATGTCAATACTCTTTTGGAATTGTCAAGGGGCTGGGAGCTCCAAATTTCTTACTATTATACGCAATCATCTTCGTACCTATAAACCAGATATCCTCGCCCTATTGGAACCTCTCATTAGTGGTCCCAGAGCCGAGGCTTTCATGAAAAAGCTAGGCTTTCTTATTCTTTCCGCGTTGAAGTGATGGGATTTTCCAGGGGGATCTGGCTTCTTTGGTCAAAGCCTTTCGATCTTTCAGTGGTCATAGTCCATCGCCAATTTATTCATACTTCAGTCAGACTGGACCAACAGGACTTCGAGTTTACTATTGTCTACGCCAGTCCTCAAGTTCCCACTCAAAATCATCTCTGGCCACTCCTAAGATGGCTTAGCAACACTCAGTCTTAGCTCTGGCTAGTAGGAGATTTTAACGCTAAGCTTGCTATGTCGGACAAAAGGGGTGGCGCCATAGCATCTCGAGTAGTGTCGACTCAATTTCGAGACTGGGTGAATGGTAGTGCTCTCCATGACTTGGGCTGCTCCGGGTCTAAATACACGTGACGAAGAGGCCTAGATCAGGCCAGATTGGACAAAGTATTTGGCTCTACTGCCTGGCTGAAGGCCTTCCCCAACACAGTGAACCGACACCTACCCTTCCTAGGGTCGAACCATAGGCCTCTCCTCATCTCAATAGTCGACCAACCTCCTAAGACCATGGGCACCCCAGTTTTTCGGTTCCAAAATGCTTGGCTCACCCAAGGCGGTTTCGAGGGGGTGGTTACCGCGCACTGGTCCCCCCTGGGGGTCTGTGCACAAGGCATTAAAAACTTTATACCACCACCTGACGTCCTGGTCTAAGTCGAAAGTTGGGAGCATTCATACAAGGAAGAAACGCCTTCTCCAGGTGCTGTGTGAGGAGGAGCTCTGTTGGCACCAGAAAGCGCGGTATGAATGGATCTCCAAAGGGGACCGCAATACAAAGTATTACCACACCCTCACACTTGCCAAAAGAAAGCAGATTCTTATTAAGAGCCTTCACGACCATCATGGAGCTATCGTTTCGGATACAAACTTATTGCGACGCCTAGCTCAGACTTATTTCGAACATATTTATAAGAGCGACGAGCAGCACCCTAGGTCGTTTCCAATTTCAGGAGCCTTTCCAGTTTTATCTCCAGAGCGACTTCATGACCTCTGCTAGTATAAGCTAATGAGATTCGGAACGCAGTTTTTGGAATAAATCCCAATAAAGCCCCTGAAATGGATGAGTTCAACGCACTTTTCTTCCAAAGTCAATGGCTGATGATAGGACCGTCGGTGGTGGCTTTTATCCAGCAAGTTTTACGGTTGGAACGATGGGAATCCGAACTGAACCAAACCCTCCTAGTTTTGATTCCTAAGGTTCCTTCTATGTCAAATATTTCCCAATTCCCCCCCATCAGCCTTTGTACGGTGATGTACAAAATCCTCTCGAACGTTCTGGTGAACTGCTTGAAACCCCATATGGACCACCTCGTAGAGGCCAATCAATGCAGTTTTATTCCGGGGCACAAACTCTCAGATAATATTATCCAAGCTTAGGAGATCATCCACTTGATGCGTCAGATAAAGGGGAAGACTGGCTATCTAGCCCTTAAAGTAGATCTAGAAAAAGCGTACGATACACTCAACTAGGATTTTATCCGCGACACTCTTTCAAAGATCGTCTTGCCTGCTTACCTAACCATCATCATAATGAAGTGTGTGACTACGGTGTCCATGCAAGTCATGTGGCAAGGCGTCCCTTCCGAGCCTTTTACTCCCTCTCAGGGAATCCGCCAAGAGGACCCTCTCTCACTATATCTATTTGTGTTGTGTATGGAACGGCTAGGCCAACTAATCTCCAAGGAGGTAGCCCAGAGCCATTGGAAACCGATCAAGTTGAGTCATACGAGACCCCCCATATCCCACCTTTTCTTTGCAGATGATCTCATCTTGTTTGCCGAAGCCGCGGAAGTTCAGACACAGGTTATTAGGAGAACGATGGAAGCTTTTTGCCAAGCTTTAGGGCGTCGAGTTAGTACGACTAAAACAAAGGTCTTTTTCTCCAAGAATGTCCCGCGGAATGACAGGGACCGTCTCAGTCAACTAATGCAAGTGACTTGTACCCTCAATCTAGGGAAGTATTTAGGAGTTCCGCTGCTACATGAGCGTATTACAAGAAGCACTTACCAATACATCTTAGAGAAAGTGCACAACAGATTGGCAGGGTGGCGAGGATGATCCCTGTCTCTCGCTAGACGAGTGACACTTATTAAGTCAGTCATCACATCCTTACCAGTATATACTATGCAAACTGTGCGACTCCCCCGTCAGTTTTGCGATCAACTCGAAAAGCTTATGCGTGACTTCATCTGGGGCTCGTCGGGCAGGCAATAGAAAACGCATCTGGTGAACTGGGAGGAGGTGTGTAGACCTAAAGCAGAAGGGGGACTCGGGCTCAAAAGATTACGTTCTACTAACGATGCTCTCCTCACCAAGTTAGGTTGGGAACTGCTTACGAACCATACAACATTATGGGTCAGGGTGCTCTGATCAAAATACCACTTAAATACCTAATCCATTCCCTATTCGGTTGCTCGAGGACGTGCCTTAGCATGTTGGCAGGGAATAGCTGCAATTTGGCCTATTGTACGACAGGGGCTATCCTGGACTTTGGGTAATGGCAAACAAATCCGTTTCTCAATAGACAACTGAGTGGCGAAATGGGGTCCCCTTATCGATCTAGCGGTGGCTCCTCTTCTGGAAGGCGTTCTTTCCACTACAGTGGTGGAATATATCACTGACAATGGGGAATGGCGGTGGAGTTCATTCCACCACTACTTGCCCCATACCGTGTGTATGGATATTGCGTGAATCCACCCAAGCCGTTTAGATTGGGAGGAAGATTCAATTGCTTGGGGCCCAACCTCTCATAGGGGTTTTGCTGTAGAATCAGCTTATGGCCTCATTGAGGCCCAGCTCCCGCCAAAAAACCCCCAAGGTTTGGGATCTCATCTGGAAATGGACAGGGGCCCAATGCATTCGGACCTTTCTCTGGTTGGCGGCTAAGTCTAAACTGCTCACCAACCAACAACGAGTGATTAGGCATCTTTCGAAAGATAGCAGTTGCCACGCTTGCGGTCAGGTGGAATCTACCTTGCATGTATTACGGGATTGCCAATGGGTGCAAGCCTTCTGGCATCAATTCCCCGCAACTGTGGTGAATACGGGGTTCTTCCATCAAGAGGAGGCGCGGTGGTTAATGACAAACCTCAGGCAACGGTTTCGTGTTACTCACATCGTTTGGCCGAGGATATATGGTATCGCCTGTTGGTCCTTGTGGCAATGGCGGAACAAAAGTCTTTTTGAGGAAGAGTTTACATGGCCGGAGAATGGATCGCGGTATGTATGGGACTATGTTGAGTGGATCGAGCGAGCGCAAATCATTGAATCCAGAGTATTTCCACAGCAGGGGTTGGCCCAGGGGCAGTCCGTCGACTGGATCAAACCACCAAACGGATAGGTCAAATTAAACACTGATGGGGCAGTCAACCGGGCTACCAACCTCACCACTATTGGGAGTTTACTCAGGGACAACCAAGGCAGGTGGTGTGGTGGCTTTGCCCACAATATTGGTGAGGGGATACCACTAACTGCTAAGCTTTGGGGTGTTCATTAGGGGCTTCTTTTAGCTTGGGAACAGGGTCACCAACATATCGAAGTCGAAGTGGACTCCCTCGAAGTCATTAATATATTATCTTCCTCCCCTATAGTTCTTACTGAGCCTAACGTTTTGCTTGCAGGTATACGGGAACTGATCTACCATAGTTGGGAGGTGACGTTCCAGCACGTTTATCGTGAAGGCAACCAGTGTGCAGATCGCCTGGCAGCGCTAGCAGTCCTATCCAGTCCAAGCCTGCATTTCATCCCGAAGCCTCCGAGTCTCCTTACCGATCTCCTACATCATGATCAGCAAGGGACCTTATCGACAATTGAGTTAATTTCGTTTTCTGTTGTATTTCAATATATATATATAACTTTACGTTGTGTTACTAATCTCTCTGTTTCTTTTTATAAATTATGCTAAATATTTTAACCTTTTATTAATTTATCAAATATATTATAATATTTATTTAATAATATTATGTATGTATCACAAGCCTTATATATTCATATATATCTCATTACAATATTATTAGTCATAAAATTTAATTTTTGAAACACTTTCTAAAATTTGATAATTTTTTATTTGATAATTTTTAAATTTTAAAAAGTCTATAAAATAATTTTCTAATCATATTTTCCAAATTGTCATTAAATTATCCTAAACATGTTTTCCAAATTTAGAGGCAATTTTTATCTACTAAAATGAAACGATTCTTTCAGACTTTAGCCTGTTGGATTTTTCACCGTGTCTTG
>JANQBM010000007.1:22920782-22934709 GCA_025594535.1 Erythroxylum domingense | reverse complement strand
AGAAAGAAGAGGTCGGGATCAGTTCGCGTCTGCATTATTTTTCTTTATTTGTCACTGAATGTATTTTCCGCAAAAATGATGTATTCTTTGTAATCGAATATTATAGGTTGTCATAATTTTGGACAATTGGAAATGATTGTATTTTGTAATTTGAAATGGGCCCAATTGATTAATAAAAGTTTCTTTTAATTACATTGTTTGTATTATTCAACAACATGGAATATTTTGGTTATTGATTTTCTGTAATTTATGTTTGTGGTATTAAAAAAACATTTATACCAACTTTTAATTGTTAAGTGATGTGGCACACCTCCCTCGCGGGGCACGGATTCGGATATCACTATCGATATCGGGTTCGGGTCCAGCGAAAGTAGGGTGTTACATTTTCATTACAAAATTCACACATCAAATTAAATTGAAATCAAGTTTCATACATCAAAGTAAAAAAAAATTAGAATATAAGTGTAAAATGTAAATACTTATAAGTTTCTCTGCATGCTCCTGGTGGATAATAGATCCTCCAATGTATACGAGAAGACTCTTTTCCATCGGTCCTCCATGTCTGTTTGCAAAATTGCGCTCTGAAATGGACATTGCTTCAGGTGATGTCCAATACTGCTACCAACGACTCCATATTTCTTAGATATATAAGAAGGTTGTACACCAGCATTGTGAATCGAACCAAGAAAGTCTCTATAAAATATACGAGCCCGCCTCTCTAATACTTTATAAATTATCTCGTCAAATTTGGAATCCCAAAAAAATGCTTTCTGAAAAAAATGAAATACATACTATAAGTACTTATAACTTACAATATTAATAAAAAAATACAAAAGAATATTTTTTTACCTCAAATTCCTAATAATAAAAATCTTTTGTTACCTAAGAGATATTCTTCCATATATATCCCTCAAGATCAATCTTCTCCTTGAATTTGACTGTCATGTTTCTTAAGCACGTTCTAGACAGAACCAACCTAATATATAAACAATTTTAAATTATTTTCAAATTAAAACCTATAACTTTAGTATAAACATATAGTTTTATCATCCATGTAGTTTCACTTACAGATTGTTGACAATTGTGTCATAAGTTCTTACATCAACTCCCTTAGCTCCAGGCTGGAGGCCGCCTCTTTGATCTGTAACATTTACCCCTAATAGTTGTGTCGAGATAAAGGTGGTGGATGAAGGAGAAAAGGTGGATGGTGTAGCAGGGCATGATGATGTAGCATCAGATACAGAAGGTGACTATACATGGATTGCAGGTTAGGAAGGTGATGTCTCATCTGGATGTGCAGTAGGTGGATCTGCAAAAGATGATGCTTTACCTGGAGCTACACTGGCTCAGGCAGAATGTAATAGCCTAAGTTCCAAAACTTACTGAGGGTTAGAATCTTAGACTATTGAGTTATATCATTTGAGAATTTATGAAGTGAATTTCATTCACATGCATAATATTCGCATACACACATGAATCATGATTTAGTAAACATTGCCAAGAATGTATGCGCACTCAATTGACATATTCTAGGGTATGAAAGGTTTTAAATGATCATAATGTGAATTGTGTATTACTTATGTCTTGAATTTTAGTTTGGTGAATTATAATTAGTAAATTTGAAATTAATTGTTACAATTGAAATTGATGAATTAAAATTTGCATTTAGTTTAGGAAAAATGTCAAATTGACACATGAAAATTTAGGATGACTAAGTCTATGAAATAAGTTACTCATGGCAGTAGAATTGAGTGACATTTGGCATAGGAAATTAAGTGACAAATGGCAGCAATGATTGAGTGACAAATGGCGTAGGATATTGGTGACATTTGGTAGCTTATATATAGGACAAATGGAATGCATGTATAAGTGACAAATGTCATTTGAAATGGTGATACCTAGCACCTAATGAGTTAAGCTACTGCAAAGATAGTTTCTGATGGGTTCATTCTTCTTCTCCTTTCATCTCACCACCGAAACACCATACCCTCACATCCCTGTGTTTTGCTTAAGTTTGTGTCCAATTGCCACACCAAAAATCTATGCTTTCACCCTTCACAAGATAGTTATAGAACCAGAACATTGTTATTTTTGCTATTGTCTTTTATCCTTGTTAAAAACCCATCCAATTCCTACCTTGTATTTGAGATGATCTTGCATGCATATAAGGCAAAGTAGACTTGATGAATTGAGGTGGAACTTGAGCTAAACAAACAATTAAAGTATTGAGCTTTGTGGCATGTTGTAATAGAAAGTTTATGATGATTGAATTGGGATGGATTGCATGTGATGTTAATAATGAAATGTGCTAGAAAATGATACATGAATTAAATACTTTTCTATTTTTTTATGGATGAGAACCGTAGGTTATCGGTTCCTATATGGATGATTTAAATTAAGATTTGAAGTTTAAATGAAGGTGAATTTACGCTAAAGAAAGGCACTAGTGAAGTGTTCTTGAATTTGGAAAAAAAAAACTAGGACTACATATATGATGAGATTAAATGAATGAAAGTTTCTGTTTTGTTTTTGTACGCATGAAAGATAAATAGTTTATGAGATGCCAATTGAATGCTTTTGAGTTGGAATTGGAATTGGAATTGGAGACAAATTTGATGAGGAATTGAAGTATAATTAAGGTATATTTGAGGTATAACTAATAGACTGTTATGAAGGTATTTTGAATTTGGTATGAAGGTGTTAGAATCTAGAAAATTAAGGAAAATTGAATAGTACACTTTAGGGCACTCATCCCACGATCATAGGAAGGTCTACCACAATCGTGGGTAATGCCTTGAAATGAAAATTTTTTGTTTTGAGTAATTGTTGAACCACATGAGGATAAGTCACTTTACTTTGGTGCATTTGGATTTGATTGGGGCTTGAAATGAACTTAGATAGTTGCTTGATTAATTGGTTAAGGGTTTGGTAGTTTAGGTTGTTAATTGATGTTATAACTTAGGGAATGGATTGTTTTGATATTAATGTGTTTAAATTTGGAAATTATGAGTTGTTAAAGGTATAAAGGTGTTCTTATGAAAGCAAATATGATCCAAATGATATGAGGAATGTGTATTAGGTATAAATGAATGAGAATTGGGAAAAAATTATCTGAATATATTACTAGAAAAGGGTTAGTAAATGTGTGAATGATGAATTTAGAGTAATCAAGTTTACTTAAGGTATAAACCTAATTGCAACTAGTTATATACAAGTTATGATGTTTGAATGGTTAACATTCGTGAATAAGAATACATACCCAAAAAGTCAATTGAGCATACATTGAACATGACACATATACATGTGCATGACTGAATATTCATTTGATTGAACAGCTTAGAAATTTGTGAGCTATGTGTGTATTGTATGACTTTAGATGCACAAGTCAGTCGTCAGCATCCAGACATTGTTAGATCATCAAGGCAATAACTTATCTGAAGCGTACTGTGAGTAGATGTTTCTCACTATGATTGAATTGTTTTTGGTTAACTTTCAGTTAATGAATAGTTACTTATATGATTGCTATGATTCCGGACATTGTTGGTCCGAGGAGTTTAATACTTGAGACTGTATATGGAAGTGTTTTCAAATTGTATGTGTAATATGGAATGTGTATTCAACTGAATGTTGAATGCCATACTCAGGTCCAAAGAATGTGATAAATGGCATAAACACATTAAATGAAAAGTTAGCATATTATGTGAATTGATGCATTCCATTACATTGATATGTATGATCAGATAAAGGAGTTGTGACTGGAGTGACCAACGTAAAAAAGAGCTTTAAGCTCAAGAATTGTGCACAAAGAGCCACAGGCTCAATTAATAATGAGCCCAGTATCTACAACGGATACGGGACAGTAAACAAAATAAGTTTGGTATCCATAACAGATACGGGATAGTAAATAGGCACTCGATCACAACAAAATAAAATGAAAATAGAGTCACATGTGCATTTGCATAAATATAACTTTACATGTATCATATGAATGATTGAGATGAATTAATGGATTGTTCTAGAATAGTGTTATGAAATGGTTGTATACATGTTATACTTGTACTTGATGAAATATGACAAAATTTGATAAGGGATTTGATACTAGATGATGTGTTAAACTTATTGAAATTGGTTATATACTTGACTTTGTGTTCTGACTGGAGTGAGCATATCGATGATGGTTCACTCACTGAATTCGCAAACTCATTAAAATGGCAACATTGATTTTCAAATACAAGGAAGTTCTAGCTTTTAAGGCAACCAAGTAGAATTCTAGTATTGTCATTTTGAGAACAAGAATGGCTCAAAGATCTGGTCAGCTAATATCTGAGGAGTCTAATTAGGATGTGTTTGTTTAGCTTCTCATTTCATGTTAACATTTTGTATGGAGTTGTAATGGAAATACATGGATATGAATTGCAATGGTATAATATAAATAAGTTTATTTTGCGAATGAAATGAGGAGATTTGATCATTTTGAATACCTGTATTATGTGTGATGCCATAATAAATTAATGTGACTATTCTAATGTGCCATTCTCATAGGGTATGTCCTCGAATATCCTTTGGATGTTCGGGCATATACTCTATGGAAGTGGTAGGTTACACAGAAGGTGGTAGCCTAAACCTTGGCCACAACATTTCCTATTTTATCTTATGCGTCATAATTTTAACCTGAAATATGGATTTTGATGCATATTCTAGTAATAGAACAATATAAGTGAAATATATAGTAATGAAGGAATTCTTTGCAAAGGAATTGATGGTTGTAAATATAAAAATATATTGTTAATGCAATAATAGATTTATTCATATAATATTGTATTACAAACACAAATAAATCGATATCATGGTTACTTAATTGTAAATCAAAATCATCATCTTCTTCTTTTTCTGAAAAATTAGAATCAAATTCGGGCTCCTCTTCTGATCTCTTGTCGTCCTGATTCTCTCCGGATGAAATTTCAACATATTCATTATTCAGAGCGTTCAAAGGTTCATTCTCGTCATATGTTACATATGCATTTATTTCATAAACCTTTTTCTGAAACACTTCACTTTCAATTCTCTTATTTTATCCTTTTCCATGTATTTCAAAAACACCTATAAGTTTAACTTTACAAAAGGCCAACCAATCTAACTTATCTCGTCGTAAGTTAGGAAAAAGGACATAATAGACCTGGATTGTTTGCATCGCCAACAAAAAGGTTCAAATTGTCTTAATCTTCTTCGCTGGTTGATTTCAACTAGATTGTATCGGCTATGCATTTTTGTGCCAACATTAGGAGTCGTATCAAAATAGTCACACTTAAATATCATAGTAATCCATCAATTCTTTCTATATGAAAATCCCACTATTTATTGTTGTCGTCCTATAACCATGATATTTTGTATGAAATTTGTATCCATTAATGAAATACACTAGATACGATTTAACAGTTCCCAAAGGTCCTTTCGCAAGATCACATATGAACTTGTTCTCTGTTGAATTTCTGAGGCCTACATAAAAATAAATTATCATATTAAATAGTATAATGTCATTTGAATATCATATTAAATAGTATAATGTCATTTAAACACTTTGATATAATAATTCAGCCATTTTAATAATTGTAAGTGAAAACTTACATATTTCTCAAACCATCGAGGAAAGTATATTTCAACTTTTTTATTGATATCATCCTGTGTTTTTCAGGCATTAGCTCGCATAGTCATTCCTTGTATAATCTAAAAACATTATTATGTATTTTAGGTGTGAACAACACTAACTTCAAAAAACCTAAATAATCAATTTCAAAATCAACTTCAAGTTGTTGCACGAAAGGTTGAACCTCTTGATAGTTCAATAAAATGTAACCATAGATAGCCTCTATTTCTTCCTCTGTTAAAATTCTTCTTATTTACCATCTATATATTCGTCCAGGATATGTGAAAATAGATAAGTTACTATCAACATTACCCATTCCTCCTCTACCGTCATTACGAGAAACTTTTCTTTCTCTTGTCTGCATATGCAGCTTAAAATAATGTGAATAAAATGTACTTGCTTCCTCCACTAAATAAGTATTACATATCTAACCTTCAACTCTAGCTTTGTTTTTGGCATTTTTCTTCAAGTGATGTAAATGCCTACATTAGTAAATAGGGTTATTACAATTATGTGATTAAAACATGTTATAACTCCAATTTAAATATGAACTTATAATTACCTCTTAAATGGATACATCCATCGCTATTGAGCTAGATCAGCAAGTTGTTTCTCTTATGTTAAATGCATTGGTAGATGCTCCATACAGTCAAAAAAACTTGGAGGGAAAATCCCTTATAATTTACACAAGATTACTGGAAATTTCCTTTCTAATTTTTCAATTTCAACCAACTTTATTTTAGATGATGTTAAGCTTTTGAAAAAAAATATTAATTCTGCGATAACTTCCCAAACCTTATTAGATAGCATCTCCCGAAATGTAATTAGAATGAGCCTTTGCATAAAAACATGACAATCGTGACTTTTCATCCCAAATAATTTGTACTTTCTCATGTTCACACATCTTGTCAAGTTTGAAACTTAACCATCGGGAAACTTTAGATCTTTCAACCATTCACTCAAATTTTCTTTTTTTTTTTTTCTAAATTGTAATATGCTTTCGGATATTTACCAGTGCAAAAATCTTTACCTAACTCATTCCTTATATAAAAAAGTTTCAAATCAACTCGTGATTTTGCATTGTCCTTTGTCCTCCCTTCAATGTTCATGATGAAGATGAACAAATTGTCAAAAATATTTTTTTCAATATGCATCACATCTAGATTATGCCGTATCAAATTAATTTTCCAATATGGCAAATCCCAAAAGATGTTCCTTTTTCTCCAACCAAAATTTTTACTAATGCTTGTATTAACATCATCAGCTTTAAGTTCTATAACTTTCATCAATCTCCTGCAATATCTCTTCACCAACTTTGTGAGGGGGAGGAAGTGTTTTTACCACCCTATTATTAATGAACGTTTGTTTATTGCATCTAAATAGATGATCTAGAGGAAGAAATTTCCCGTGGTTGTTAAACCAACATGTTTTACCCCTGTTTGGAAGAAAAAACGCATTAGAATCATTGCCACAATAAGGATAAGCCAATTTCCCTCTTGTGCTCCATCCAGACAACATAGCATAGATCGAAAAATCACTAATAGTCCACATCAAAGCTGCTCTCAACATTAAATTTTGTTTAAGAAATACATCATATGTCTCCACACCATATTCCCAAATATGTTGTAATTCAAACACTAATGGTTATAAGAAAACATCAATTTTATGATTTAGATTTGTAGGCCCTGGCACAATCACTGTCAAAAGCATATATGCCTCATTCATACACATCCATGGAGGCAAATTATAAAGATTAATTATGATTGACCATGATGAATATTGTTAGCCCGATTGACCAAAAGGTTGGAATCCATCCATCGACAATCTCAACCTAACATTTCGACTTTCAGTTACAAACTCATAATGGGTGTTATTGAAATATTTCTATGTCAGTGCATCTGATGGATAGCTCATTCTTCCATCTTCATATTCATGTTCATCATGCCATCTCATATGAGATGCAATAACATTATAAGCATATAGTTTTTAAAGTCTCAAAGTTAGCGGGAAATAATACATTCGCTTTCAAGGTACTAATTTTTGTTTCATAGAAAGCTTTCTAGGCTTGAACCTAGATTGACCACAAAATTTGTACTCTTGTAATTTCACATCACCTCTCTAATGCAACATACATCCCAATTTGCAACAATCAATTTTTTCAACTGACAAACCAAAATCCCTAATAAGTTTCTTCATATTGTAAAAACTATTAACTATTGTATGATTAGGAGGAAATGATTCGTTATACTAACTAAGAATTTTATCAAAACTTCGATTAAAGATATGCCCTTTAGTCTTTATGTTCAAGATTCGAGCAATTGAAGACAATTGAGTCATCATCTCACAATTTGTCCATAATTTTTCGTCAGTTGAGTGCAGTAAGTCAAAAAATTGTTTTGCAAGTGGGTTTGGTTCTTTTTCAAGATTTTTTATATTTTCTTGAAAGGTATAACTAGGTGCATTATAAATCAATTGCATGTAAGGATTTTCAGTTGCACCCACATTATCTGTTCTAAATCCAGTCCCTCCTTCAAACTCATCCTCATTTACTGACAAGTTTACTTCATTACCCCTTGAGGTGTTACAAATTAATGGCTTACCATGTTGTGTCCACTCAAAATAATTTGGAACAAACCCTTTTCTTAACAAATGGACATTTACTTCATTAATAGGAAGAAAATGAATATGTTTACACTTTTTACATAGACATCTGATCTTTGGGCCATCCATATATGCAGGTTAAAAACATGCAAAGTGAATAAAAGCTTCAAATGCCTCAACAAACTCAGGATTAATGAAATCATTAGGTATTAATCGTCTATACAAGCAAGATCTATCAACATTATTCATTGCTGTAAAACTGTTCATTTAAAAAAGTGATTTCATAGTTAGCATCCTTTATTTCTCTTAAGTTTACAGAACATTTAACTTTTATACAACATCCCCTAACTTTTAACAGTTCTTTGACCATTTCTCTTCGAACTCTACATTGAGCAATCACATTGAAGTTCAAGTATTAATCAATTGAATTTATGACCTATAATTGATTTTAATACTATATTACGTAGCATTGTTTACACCTGTGAATCAAGAAAGCAAGTTCTTACTGTGACTCCTAGGCTCGTGAAATTTTTCATCGATAAGCCTCATAGGAGCTACATCATGAGTTTCCAGCCTATATACCATCCTAGGGGTTTATTATGCATTAGATCATCATGTCTATTAAATATATGAATTTCTAATGTTAATGCAACATATTCATTAATCACATTAAAGTTAAAGTATTAATCAATTGAGTTTATAACCTACAATTGATTTTAATACTATGGTACGTGGCATTGTTTACACCTATAAATCAAGAAATCGAGTTCTTATTGTGACTCCTAGGCTCATGAAATTTTTCATCGATAAGCCTTATGAGAAATGCATCATGGGTTTCTAACCTATATACCGTCCTAGGGGTTTATTATGTATTAAACTATCCATAAGATCTCAAACTCATTCCACATACAGTAACTACTTATGTAATTCATACATCTACTCATCAATGATTCAAACAAAACCCAAACATAAATACTTACACTATTAAAAAAGAATATAAAAACTCATCAATGATTATAAGAATATTTTAAACAACAACATAAAATCAAGACCTCCTTTACATTCATTGAAAACCCAAACCCAAATACTCGTACTATTAAAGCAATACACGTAGTAGACATTAGTTGGACAATTTACTTGGATGAACAGACAACCACATACTACAAGGAAGACAGATGAGTGACGCTCTTCAACAAAAACAATACCACACCTATGTATAAAAAGTATTATCACAATAAATATATAAGTAACGCTTTAAGAATAAAGATATACTTAAAGCAACTACAATCTTTATAATTAATAAGCGTAACATGATGAAAACTAATACCATATTACATATACCATTTTGACCAAAACTAAATCTTTATAATTAATAGGCCAAGAGTTCAAAATTTGACATGTTTAATCTATTCTCTAAGTATCATAGCCTAAAACACAAAGATCCAAAGGTGAGAATCTTTTAACTTAAAAGCATAGAAAAATAGGCAAGTAATGTCTAAAACTCTCAAGCCTCGTCTTTATATTAGTTCCTTCATCTTTTGGGATCGAGAGTTTGTTTGAACTAAACTAACTTATTTTAAATGTCTTAAAGAGTAAGGGATTTAAATATTTACTGGGCAGATTTGTTTAGGATTATAGTTTTATATATTGTAAGGTATAATTTGTTAGAGTAGTGCTCTAAAGGCAATCACCTTTAGCACTTTTGTACAAACTTTATTTTAATTAATAAAGCAAAAGTCAATTTTCATTGATTTGATATTCGTTTATCTATGAATTGATATTAATCTTAAATCGAATTAATGAAGTCTATGATACAAAACATAGTATGAAGGAAATCATGATGAGATCATGATAATGAGATTCATATCATGTGCAATTATGTTAGTATCTAAATAATTCCTAGTCATAGGATTAATAAGACAGAACATTATTAATCCAGACAGACTAGCACATATTATACTCATTGATTTGATCAAGCAATGGATCTCATAAACTGTAAGCATGACATGTTTAGAGTTAATATGAGGATGCTTACTAAGGGTAGTAAATACATCGAATGACCCGCTATGAGATTATCATATAGATGATCTATAGAATGTCAATGATTAATCTCATCATAGCAATGGTGTAAATATTCTTAGACTTGAGGTACTCTAGGATATCTTGGATATAAATTCTGTGCTTTGACATCATTCCTTGTTACATTAAGACGAGGTCGCTCTTAGGGTAGTAATTGGGTACAGCTATTTATATTCGAAGGTAATTGGGTCGCCAATAAAGGATTCACCACTCCTAATAAAAGAAGATGATACCCATGACCTATTGTCAAGGTCATTATTCGGGAGTCTCTGGCCAGAGCAATTATTTGTCACGAAGAAAGTCTTCAATAACAGATAGAGTAATGAGATCCTAGGAAAAAAACTAACATCACTTGGACTAGATGTGACGTAGTCAGTCTACTGGGAGTTGACACATAGCTCATACTCCGAACCAAGTGGGGTATAGTATGGTGAAAGGATGAATTGCACGGTAATTGTCTATAGAAAGGTTCACAAGTTAGATAATTAACTATCAAAGAGTTTGTGTATTAATCCACTTATATTCCGACAAATAGGCATCATGAAATCCTTCATGATGTGTTTGAATTAAGAGTTAATTCAAGTACAAACATGTATAAAAGATTGGATAAAAAACATGTATGTATGGCCTATTTTAAGCAGGCCACGATCATGCTTCATACAGCCACGATCGTGTCTTAAGGCGGTGCATGCCAAGATCATGGCCAACAGAAGTAGCGAAGTAACATATAAGTGAGTTCTTCACTTATGTGCATGATGTTCCTTCACTTCTTACACACTCAATTAATAGAGAAAGGGTTCTAGAAGAGTTCTAGAGAGAGTGAGAAGTGTTCTTGAGTTATCTTCATGCAAATTTATGCAATTGTTGTATAAATCTTACATGTATGCAAGATAACCTTGATCTATCTCCCATATTGAACATTTACTTGAATCCATCAAGTTTGGTGTTCTAAAACCCTTACACATTGTTTCATCTTCCTTCTTTGCATGTTCTTGGGTGATCAAGGAAGGGTTTGGTGTTTGCAGCAACCCAAAAAAGGAGAAGAATCAAGAAAGGAGGAGATACATAAGGTAAAAGGTTTACATTTCATGTTCTTTTATACATATCTATGCATGCATGTTTGATTTTGTGGATTTGGGGTTGTTATGGTGTCGGAATCTTGATTTTGACACTTCCACTGCATCCGCATACATGTGATGCATGCAACCATGGCTAACCCAACATGATTAAGATCCCCAGGATATTGCTTACTTAGTAATTAACTCCTTTACATTAGCACAGTCTAGTAGTTTTGGGAAAGAGGTCTAGTTTCCTAATTATTTGTGCTTAGGCTTAGAACAAGTGGAAACAAATGGGATTGAAAAAGATTATTTTCCAAAAACAACCTATTCTCATTTAACTTCACGTCCAGAAAAAGTTACCCATAAGGTCTTATATGAAGGACCTTGGCACCTTTATGGTAAACACATTCATATTCAACTCTAGTATCCAAATATGAAGTTTAAAACTATTAAGAGGAAGCAAGTTTCTGTCTAGATCAACATTAATAAAAAATAAAATCACTCAAAAGAATCAGTTATATCTATCTTTTCATAATGGTGGATCCAAATTAATAAAAGTATCCAAATTAATAATTCAAACCCCAGCTTATATTTCACCTCCAAATCAAAAACATAAACCTGAGCTCCGAAATTCCATTTCCATAAATCTCTCAAACAAACGAAGGTGAACAAACAAACGAAGATGATTAAATGAAATCACCATCACAATGTCATCAGTAAAAAACACAAAACACAAAACACAAATCACTATCTTAACTGCATAATGACACAAAAAAGAAACAAAAACCTATACAATCAAAGTAGTACACAAAACCCAATACAACAATGTCACCATAAAATTAGATGGACCACTTACCTCAACCGACGATTAAACAAAGAAGATGGCTGTTGGACCCTATTTTCGAAGCCCAACGTTCAAAGTCATACTTGAGCACATTACCTTATAGGGTCCTTTTGATGGAACCTTATTAGCCAATTAGGGTCATCTTCCTTCTCATAACATCCCAAAATTTCTATAATTTGAATACTTGATATACGATAATCCATTCATAGGTTTATATCCTCAACTGTCACCCTAAACAAATCACTCATTTTTATCTCTTATTTTCTTATCAAACTAAGTACATTTCAATCTCTATTCAAGCCTAAATATGTCAGAGAAAAGCATTGGTGGGTCCACAATTTGCATATGTGCATAATTTGGGACAATTAGCATAACTTTCACCATGAGTGTCGGATCATGGTCATTTAAGCATGGTTTCGAAGAGTAATTCATGTTCTACATCTTCTATGAAGACCCCAAAGAGAGATTCTTGCTATTTAGAGAGTCAAAATTTGCATATTTTTAAAATTGTCCCGAGAAGGTCCGCTTAACGGACATACGTCCCTTCAAACGGACATGGACTGGTCTAGGGACATTTTCAGAACCGAGAAAGTCCGCCTAGTGGACATCAAGTCCGTTTAACGGACAGTTACGGATTAAATTTCATATTTCCAACTCCTACAAGCTATCTATGACCCATCTTATGCATATCTGTCATTCCTAACTCATTTTCCTCATCATTTCACTTCCATTTCAATTCAACATCATTTACAATCAATTCATAATCTATGTATGATCATCATCCCAAAAACACAATCATTCAACTTATACATAATCATCATAAATTTCTGCATATGTTCATCCCTGTTTATCAACTTCATTTCATCTCTAACTTATCACACTACTTCTTCCCATTTCAAGACACCACATTCTCTCATTCTATTAGATCAAAATAGAAAAGTTGTAAAATGTCCTGCATACATCCTATGTAGCATCACTAACTTGTAATAATCATAACTTTCAAATCTGATCTCCAAAATTTACAAACTATATATCATTGGAAAGCTAAAAGAACGAACTACAACTTCCCATATGACAACCTTGTCCAAATCAGCCTAGATCAGTACAGTTTTTCCCTTGAATGCAAAACACAATTTTTACACCTATGGAAGACTTGAAATAAGAAATGTATAACTACAAGATGACTAAGCACATACACATTGGAAACTTCTTCAATTCTTCATTCATTTCCAAATCAAAATGAAGTTCATACATAGCTTTAATTAGAAATCAACATTACATCAAGTCTTAACAAAGATACAAAATACATTGGAGGCTCAATGTTCAATGTGCTAATAAAGCTATCCAAAAGTCTAACCACTAGCTTAGTACAAAAGCTAACTATCTTAGAATTGGTCCAAATGCCTTGTAAGGATCACTGATCTTCTTGATCTACACCTGAGGAGTGGGAAAAATATTGGGTTGAGCTACATAGTTCAATGGCTAATATATTTATAGCCATTGGTGATGAGCCACACAATCAAACATACATGCATCTAATCATATAAGCGTGCCCATCTTGTCTTGACCCAACAATGTAAGTTCAACATTCATAACTCATAACTCAATACATCATCACATAAAACATATTGGATGTGATTTAACATCAAAGCATGATACTCAACTTCATCAAAACTTAACACATCAAAATGCAAATGC
>JANQBM010000007.1:22902007-22913975 GCA_025594535.1 Erythroxylum domingense | reverse complement strand
TATGTTGCCAAACAGTCTACTGTATGAAGCTCTTTTTAAAAAGCTATTTTTTTAATTGACAGCCAAACAGTCAACTGGCTTTTTAAAAAAGCTCTTCTCAAAAAAGCTCTACTGACAAAAGCTCTATTGACAAAAGCCCTACTGATATAAGCTCAACCAAACAGGCACTAAATAATGGGCAAAATGGTGAAGCTAAATTTGTTAAAGGAGAAATTTCAAAGAGGAACTGAAAGTTTGTGCCTACATGTCACTTTTATGGGGTAAATAGACACATAAGACTAAATTATTATAAATTGTTACAAATGATATTTCAGAGGACCTAAAACCAAAAATCTAGATGCTCTTTGATGAACTTTTAGTAGTAGTCAATGTTATCAAAGCATTCTCGGATTAAAAAGGGTCAATTACAAGCATTTGTTGCTCTTAAATCTATGCGAGCTGATTCTCATAATGGTTGGTATTTTGACAATGGGTATTTACGTCATATGACAGGTGAAAGAAGCTACTTGATGGATTATCAAAAATGTATGGATGGTCAATATTAGTCAGCTTTGTGATGATGGATTATTAGTTAAATTCACCAGTGACAAATGCAGGTTGTTAATCGAACAAGGAGAATGTCTAGTAATGGCAAAAGAATGGTGGATAATTACTACATATTGTAAGCTATTACTTCTTGCAATTTAGCCACATATGATAGTATGACTCTATGGCACCAAATAATTGATAAAGGGTAGAAGAAAACCTTCAAAATTAGCCTCACACATCAAAACAAAGACACAAGGGAGTTAATACCAGAAATTGTTCAGAACTATAGTTAGTTGTTATTGGAAAAGAAACCAACTAAACAGAGTTTGGTTGTTTCTGAGGGAGAAACCAACCAGAAACTTGATGACAAAGTTAATGTGACGTGGAATAAGGCCAGGTTTTAATTTCTTCGAGGGCACATAAACTGTGTGCTTTGCATTTTTAAAGTATATTGATGTTGTTTATTAAAAAAGGGGGTTCAAAGGAGTTAATATCTAGACTTTCTGAGTTTTTGATTTACATGTTTTCTAAGATTCAGGTGATTAGTGTGTTTTTGGCTTTTTCTTTACTTGTTCAATATTATATTAGGTGTGAAAATGAAGCTCTAATTAAGATTTAAGAGTTCTGCTTCTGGATTTTGATTTATGGAGTTATGTCGAAAAAATGTTGATGCTTGTTGAAGATATGTAGGAAGATTTAGGTTTTCTATGATTTAGGTTTTTCAAGTTTTATCTTAGTTTCTCTCTATATCGTAGGATGTATGAGTTTGGGCAATATACTTTCACTGTGATTTGCTTGGGCATTTGGTTCATTGGCTTCTTGATAACAATGTACATGTATTTATCTATATGTCTTGATAGTTCTTATTTAAGCAAGCAGTGATGTTGATGACTTAGTTTTTTCTTTAATTATGATCCTTAATTCGTGAATGAATTAGTTTCCTTACTGAGCTATGAAGATGTTATGCCTTAGAAAAGTAAAATTATGTGCTTGCTATCATTGGTTTCTCTTGTTCAAGATCAGTCCTGGCAACTTATTGTATCGACTACTATCACATTTGGTAGGCACTATGATGTACTATCTAGCCTTATGCAAAATGCCATTGATTTTGCTGTCAGTGATACTTCTAAGTGGTGCATGATTTTCTTTATTGCCACAACAATTTGATGTTAAGTTAGTGCGATAATTTATTATGATTTGGATAAGGGAATGTTAAATGATACAACTTTATGCTTTCATATGGTTTATGTAAGGGGAGTTAGTTTGATTCATTGAATGTATTTTTGGGTTTTATGAATTTATCAATCGTATGTGGATGACTTTAGTGTAAGTAATGATATGTTGGCTAGTGTTTTGATTGGTAGTAAATTGTCATCTTAGCCTTATGCAACACCTTCTACTAATTTTTATGCCTCCTTATTCCTTGAGATTGATCATATTAAGGGCATCAACTTGGATGATTGGATAATTGTTTATTTAGCTATTTTCTAGATATTTTCAGCTTATGTGAACTTAACAATTGTTTATGTGAACTTGATGTTAGTTGGAACTCGATGTTTGATCAAGGTGGAGTGTCCAATTATCTTCTTAATGAGGAGTTCTCATATGTGACAAATAATGCCAGAAAGGGGGAGATTATTAAGATATTTTTAAAGATATCTTATTAATTAATTTTGGGCATTATTTGTAATTGGACACAGTTGGATATATGTGGAATATCATTATTGTTAGAGTATCCTATATTGACTAAATATGAAAATGTTAAAGAGTTTATAAGTGGTAAGGGTCAACTAACTAAATGACTAGTTCTAGTCATTTTGGCAATGGTTGACCCAAGCCCAATTCTTATTAGTACATTCTACACTCTGCCCATATTAAAAATTATAATATGGTATCAGAGCCTCTGTGACTAAGTGGTCGTGAGTTCAAATCTTACCACCCACCTATTATTCAGCACAAGGTAGAGTGAGTGTGTGCAAGTTTCCAACCCAAAGGGCTTTCACTTGAAGGGATGTATTAGTGAATATATAAAATCAATTAAGTTGGCCTCACACAATAGCTTGAGCTTAGTCATTTTGGAAATGGTTGACCCAAGCCCAATTCTTGTTAGTGGACTCTACACTCTGCCCATATTAAAAATTTTAATATGGTATATCAGAGCAGGTTTGGTCCAAATTATTAATTTCCTAATTTTTCGTTTGGATGTCTAGTCCCAGCGGCCCGATCTGATTGCCACTATATTTATTTCAAGTGACAACTGGATGTCCAATCCCAGTTGCACTTGAGAGGGAGTGTTAGAGTAGCCCATATTAATTAAACATGAAAATGTTAAAGAGTTTATAAGTGGTAAGGGCCAATTAACCAAATGACTAGTGCGTGAATTTCTGATTGATGTTTTGGTGATGAAATGCTGATCTGATTGATGAATCCTTGTAGCTGTTGTACGTGGATTGCTTATTGATGATTCTCAGAGATTCACACATTGATGTTATTTTATAACTTCCCACACTTTTGATAGATAAAGTTGCATATTTAGGGGAGTGTTTTTTGTCTCACGTGTTTGTCTTGTTTATATTATTTTTTATTTAATCACTTGAATTGTTTTAATTCTCATCTTTATTCTTAATCATTGTTGCAAAAATCCTCTGTTGAGGTTAGCATAAGGTGGTCGTCCTATTGGAAGTGATATACTTTTATGAGATGTGAGTACGAGGGGATAGTGTCAAGGGTTGAGTGGGTCGGCTTAATAAAACCTTGAGTTAAACTACTGTATCATAGGTGAAAGTTAATTAAGCTAGGTGAGGGCTCCGCAAACATAAGTCGGATGTGCCGAATTGCGTTAACAAATTTTGGTTGTTAATTTATTTGTTACTTATTTGATTTTTTGCCTATATTTTAATTCTGGAAAATTAACATTTATTAACATAATTGCTATGTATTAAACAATATATGGAAACAGTTCAAAGCAATTACAGTAGAACAGGATTTTTGTGAAACTATATCCTTCGGGACTTTCAAAAAGTAAAGAAGAATACAAATACTTTTGGGTCTTTGATTTAAATTCTCAATTTATATTATGAAGGGAATATCTGATATTACCTCTAATGATTTTTTTAAAGAACTAATATTTTATAGGGTCTATCGAATTTCATGAAACTCTCTTTAAGTCTCAAATATACTCATACCCTATATTTCAAGTCTATGTTATAGACTAATTATTGCAAGTAGTATAAAAGAAGTTTGGAGAAATATCATCTTTATTCAATGGGAAACATGACCATATATATAGCCTTTACATAACAAACAGAACTAGAAACAGGCAATACAATCAAATAAATATAAGATTATTTATAGCACCCTTCTATAGTGATGAACTCTGCTTCGGTAGTGGATAAACTCACCACTGGTTATTTTTTCAATGACCACGATATTGCCCCTGAACTAAGTAGGAAGACATAGCTTGATGTGTTCTTCCTATCTTCCAAATCCTCAGTATAATCACTATCTGTATAAGTAATTAGTTCATTATCTCCTCCCTTCATATAAAGAATTCCAAACTCAATTGTTCCTTTCAAATATCTTAACACCCATTTTTCCACCTGCAAGTGCAACTCAGTAGGATTCTCCATATATCTACTTTTTAAATTCACCACAAACATCATGTGTGGACAAGTAGCTATGAGATACATCAAACTACCCACAATTGTTTTGTAATAAGTCTTGTCCAAGTTAACTCCATCATCATCCTTCCAAAGCTTAGTACCAGGAACAATTAAATATTGCCCAAAATTACTTTTTTCCCTTCCAAACCTTTATAGGAGTTCTGCTGCATACTTCTTTTGGCTAATAAAAATATGTTAGTGTCTTTATTTTATATCTTTTTGTTTATTAATTTTCTTTGTTTTTGAGGTTTGAAGTTATACTTAATGGAAATTAATCTTGTTTTATGTCAAGGTGTATTTTGGAACCAAATAGAAACAATTGAAAACATTTTGGGACAAAAAGAGTTGAACCAGGTGGTGAACCTAGTTAGACATGGCCTCGTGCAGTGATACCTATGTGACAGTCAGCAGTAGAATTTTTTTAGAGATTTTGTTTTAGGCTTTAGCCTTGCATTTGAAGGCTGCAGAGCAGAAAGGAGTGAGCATAGGTTTTTAAAGGAGAAGTGACATTGTTTATGGACCAACAATTAATTCACTAAATACAGAACAGTAGCACACAACATGTGGAAATCAAGTAACGTGTGCGTGTTTCATAAGCAGGTGACCAATACAACAACGAAGCATAAGCAAATCTCCAGCAACATGGGAAGAACCAAAACACTAGCTTATAGGAGATAAAACACAGATGTACAACGACCCGCTAAAAGCACAGACCATGCATTTTGCTTAAAATGCGCAACTAAGGGTTTTATGCAAAAACAGTAAGGTGGCCACCAATGTTTATTTGTCACATCAACACAACAGTAGGATAGAATAGAATAGAGAAGAAAAGATGGCGGCTCAAGCAACGAAAAAGGGGAATATAACATGTCTATAGGGGAGGATAACGCCCAGCAAAAGAAGAGAAAAATAAAGCAACTAGGACAGCAGCTGGATAGGAAACAAAAAAGAAAATCAAGAATGCCTCAAACATGGATAGCCCCAAATAGTTAGGAAAATTTGTGATGTTACTCTTATTTCTTGGTTTACAGAATCCTAGTTTATCGAACTCTGAATGTTTCGAGACTTAGGTTCTTTATTTGAATCGATTTATTAGTTAAGTATTAATTATTTTTCTAGGTTATTATTTGATTGTTTGATTTTACAACTAGGTGCGCAATTAGTTTGTGATTTTATTCAATCAATTGCTAGATTAAATAAGTTGACATTCAATTCTTTTATTCAAAAGTAGCGACTAGGATTTTTGTCTACTACATTAGGGACATGATTCTAGGAGAAATAGTTATCTAGGCTAAATATACATCATATATATGTTGTCTAATTAGTTGATTTTCTTGATTCGTAAAGCTATTAATTAATTAAATCTGATATCGCATCCAGGTTATTGATTAGTAAGGGTTAATTCGAATACATGTTTCGGTTAACTAACATAAGAGAAAATAGGTAAAGAAATTTACCACGATGAATGCTTAACCAATAAATTGATTATTTTTAGTTTTGGTGATCAACGTAAGTTCAATAATGAAGGAGATTGGAAACCAATGTTTATTCCTATTAATTGTTAAATTCTCATTATTTTGCTATTAGTTATTTTTCAATTTCGTATTTCAATTAAATTCTGTTTAATTCACAATTTAAAACTCCCTTTCATTGCGTAACTAGTAATGTCTGAATTCCTTGTGGGAACAATCCCTACTTTCCACTACTGCATTAATTTATGTTGTAGGAAGTTGGTTTCTTTTTATATTTGGTTGTAGGTGATAGCATTTACCAAATTTTATCGCTGTTGTTGGGAAATTTTTGACGATTTATGTACGTTACGTATTTGAATCAATATGAAAATTTACAGTACAATCCTAAAATTGAGAAAATAGCAAAGGCATAAAGAAAGCAGACAAAAGAAAGACAATAAGTACTAAGAGAAGAACGATAGAGATAAAGGAACATGGCTGCCACTTTACGCCAATTGGCTGCTCTAGCTGAGGACCAACAACTTCATTGTATTAATTTTTCTGAATTTTGGTGATAATAACACTTTTGAGTTGAAGTCGAGACTGATTCACTTGTTACGCATTTTTTGAGGCACATTAGGAGAAGATCCTTATAAGCCTTGAAGGAGTTTGATATTGGTTGCATAGGGATGAAGCCTACGAAAGTCATCAAAGAGTAGATAAAACTGAGGGCTTTTTCCTTTTCTTTGAAGGATGATGCCCAAGATTGGTTATATTATTTACCTACTGGAAGTATTACAACATGGGCAGAGATAAAGAACCTATTTCTAGAGAAGTTTTTCCCATCTCCCAAGGTTGACAATGTCAAAAAAGAAATCTGTAGCATCTGACAAAACACTTGGGAGTCATTATATGAATATTGGGAGAGATTTAAGAAGTTGTGTACAATCTACCCCCATCATCAAATCAACGATCAATTGTTGATTCAGTATTTTTATGAAAGTCTTTTATCGACTGAGAGGAGTATGATAAATGCTGCAAGTGGAGGAGCTCTAATTGATAAAACTCCAGCAGATGCATGGGATTTGATTTCAATTATGGCTTCTAACGCTCAACAATTTGGAGCTCAGAATGATGATTATTCAAGACATATTAATGAGATTGGAGTTTTATCATTGGAAAGAATATTCGATTATTTGAATTCTTTAGTGTGTCAACTTGCGGTATCTAGGAAAAAGAAAGTTAAGACTTGTGGTATTTGTTCTATAGTTAGCCACCCCATAGATATATGTCCTACTCCACAACAAGACCAAGTTGAAGAAGCCAAGGCAATGAGTGGTTATTTGGGATGACCTCAAAGGAAGCATGACCTATTTTCAAATACATATAATCCTGGTCAACAAGATCATCCAAACCTTCGTTATGGGAACAATCAGGGACAACAAGTAAGTTTTAATTTTCAATCATATAAACAACCTTATGTGCTTAGGCAGCAATAACAGATGGGATAAAGTTCTGGTGAAAATAAATCCTTGGAGGACATAGTATAGACATTGGCCACAAATACTGTGAACTTTCAACAGAATACCATGAAATTTTAGCAAGATACGCAAGCCAACATATAGAATCTTAAGCTTCAAATGAGCCAAATGACGATTTCCATCAATAAGTTGGAGGCACAAAATTCAGGAAAGCTCCCTTCTCAACCTAAGACGAATCCAAAGAAGAGTGCTTGTGCTATCACACTTCGAAGTGGTAAAAAGTTAAAGGAACTTACCACAAAGGTTTCTAAGCGAGAGGTTGAAGAAAAAGTAGAGAAAGAAGTTCCAAAGCAATCACAAGAGAAAAAGGAGGGAGACTATTGCATTGTCTCGTCTAAGTTCAGTGTACAACCTCCTTTTCCTAGTCGTTTTGCCAAGCAAACGGAGGAGTAAGAGAAAGAAATTCTAGAAACTTTTTGCAAGGTACAAGTCAATATTCCTTTACTTGATGCTATTAAATAAATTCCTTGTTATGATAAATTTCTTAAGGAACTCTGTACCTCAAAGAGAAAGTTAAGTGGTAATGAAAAGGTGCGATTAAGTGAGAATGTTTCTGTTGTTCTTCAAAAGAATTTACCTCATAAGTGTCCAGATCCAGGTATGTTTACAATCCCTTATAAACTAGGTAATCTGAAATTTGAGAAAGCATTGTTGGATTTAGATGCATCGATTAATGTTATGCCTCAATCTATTTATGAATCTCTAAATATGGGGCTTCTGAAAGAAACTAGTGTCATAATCTAACTTGTTGATCGATCTAATGCCTATCCTAAGGGTGTTCTTGAGGATGTCTTAGTTCAAGTTGATAATATGATTTTTATAACTTACAAACGGGTAATGAAGATCATCCACTTCAGTTCTAATTTTATTGGGAAGACCATTTTTGAAAACCTCTAGAACAAAAATTGATGTCTATTATAGGTCTTTAACTATGGAGTTTGATGGTGATGTGATTAAGTTCAATATTTATGATGCTATGAAATTTCCTAATGATGATCAATCTTTTGTTTTTGTGAGTTTTCTTGATACTTTAATGCATAAAACATTTTGTTTAGATGAACCAGATAAATTATAGACTGCATTGAAAAATAGCTTGGATATTCAAGAAGGCAAAACATTAGCTGATTATCTTGCCATTCCTGAGGAGCTGGATACCACTATCCAGATTTTATAGTGAAGCAAATACTTGGAGGAATAGGTAAGTTTTCTGGAGCTAATTAGAAATAATTCGAAGTTGTTGTCATCTCTTATACAGCCACCAAAATTAGAGTTGAAGGCTCTTCTAGGTCATTTGAAATATGTGTATTTAGGTGAGCACGAAACTCTTCCTATTATTGTTTTGAGCAAACTAATATCTTTGTAGGACACACAATTATTAATTATGTTAAAAAATTGCAAAGATGCTTTTGGATGGACTGTGGCTGATTTGAATGGGATTAGCCCATCAATTTGTATGCGTTAAATGCATTGTTGCTGACTGTCACATAGGTATCACTACCCGAGGCCATGTCTAGTTAGGTTCAACGCTTGGTTCAACTCTTTTTGTCCCAAAATGTTAGCAGTTCTTTCTATTTAGTTCCAAAATATACCTTGACATAAAAACAAGATTAATTTTTTATTATGTATAACTTCAAACCTCAAAAACAAAGAAAATTAACACATAAAAAGATAGAAAATAAAGATACTAAAAATAGATATCTTTTGAAGACTTTCCTTAGAAGTACTTTGTTAGTTACAATTTATTGTGATGAAAACAATTAAATATTCCTTATAACTTGAGTTGTGGGTAAGGAAGACAATTACAAATCTTTTACTTTGTAATTATTACAAGGGCAACCAATATAAGAAGTTTGGTATAAAAATCAAAAATAGGATAACCATATATTTTATAGATAATCAATATAACCATGTAATGACATAAGCAATAATGAAATATTGCTTACCATTGTACATAATCGTTTTTCTCATCAAAATTAAAAAAAATGCCCTTTTAGACTCGAAGAACAATGAACAATACTTTTACGACAACTTCACACTCTTCTCATATAAAGTATGCATAATCAACAAAAGTCACGTGTACTTTATTTCCTTTCATAAGCAACAAAAGTCATACATACAAAAAATAAAAACAATTTCAAAATTTATATTTAGTTAAAATATATTTTAAATAAAAATATCTTAAAATTCATAAATTTAAAAATAAATATTCATTAAATAAAATTAATTTTTACTTTTTTTATTTGTTTAATCATTCATATTTAAAATATAATAAATTTTAAACACTTGTTAAAAAAACTACAAACTAAAAAGCAAAAGAAAAAACTTAAGTGGAAGTGAACCTAAGCAGTTTACTTAATGTGCTATCGTCCACATGGCTCGTCACTTCCTCACATGTCAGATGGAATGACTTTCAGCCACATGTCAATTTCCATCAATGTACGATAGGAAAGTGGCCTATGATAATGGACGCTTATGCTATTAATTTCTACAATCAGAGAGCCAGCCATAGATGTAGAATTGTTTACAGATTGTTAAGAGAAGAGGGGTGCTGTGAGCAAGAGATGAGACCTGAAGAAGAAGCTGTACCTCACAAACCTCATGCAGTTTTGATCCAGCTCCCAGCTCAGGGCCACATGAAAACAATGCTTCAACTGGCCAAGCTGTTTCACCGCAAAGGTTTTCACATAACATATGTCAACCTTGAGATTAATCATAGATTCTTGCTTGAATCAAGAGGATCCCTGCATGATTTGTCTGACTTTCGGTTCGAATTCATCCCAGATGGTCTACCTCCTTCAGACACTGATGCTCTCCAACATATGAATCTTATCTGGGAAAACCTGATGCAGGGTCGCTACTTGGCATCATTTAATGGCCTGATCTCTAAAGTTTCTCCTAATATTCCACCAGTGACTTGCGTAGTCTCGGATGCATTCATGTCATTGCTCACTGTTACAGCAGCAGAACAGCTGCGGCTTCCTTTTGCCATTTTCTTCACTTTGTCTGCCTATGGCTTTATGGGACTACCAAGTTCCTGTACTGGAGGAAAGAGGTCTGCTACCATTGAAAGGTAAGTTTTGCAAGGAATTAAAGAAGGTGATCCATTTCTTAATTTTAAGGTGCACATCTTCAACAAATTCTACCCACTTAAGCAAATGAAAAATGACGCACTTGGTTTTTATTAGAAATAATAATTCTAAATTATTCAATTTTTGAGATTTTTTTATTTAAATTTTTGAAAAGAGAATCTTTTATAATTTTAATATCTCAATTCAAAAGTTATTTATGTTAATATTTTGTTGATTTGAATAACAAATTTTTTTGTCTATAACATATAAATATTTATGTGAAAAATTAATTATCAACTAATTATTTATCCAGACTAAAACATCTAACATATAATATATTTTGCATAGTAAGTTAAGAGTTTTAATCATGTCGAGGATTAATTGATAATTAATTTTTTACATATATTTTAAACTAAGTTGTTAATATTAAACAATTAGTTATTTAATTAAAAAAATAAAAAATTTGTACATTAAATTAACAAAAAAAATTTTGAGGAATAACATTAAATTAACAAAATTCTAATAAATTAATTACTTTAAAATTTGTTATTCCTTTTTTAAGATAAAATCTTCGAGCTGATGTAGATTAATACTTCATTTTCTAGCAAATCTTTGCAAGTGAAATCCAAGTTAGATAGACTATGAGCAAAACCTAAGTCGACGAAATATGCAAGCTGAAGAATTTCAAGAGTGAACTGAATACATATGTTTTTATAATCGGGTTAGCTGCCATTTACTTGATGATTGCAGGAGCTGTTAACATGTTATAGTTTTTGTTGGACCCACGGACAAAGCAATCAACACCAAAAGAAATGGGTTCAAGTCCAGATCAGAAGCAAGAGGACAAATAAAGCAAAAAAAAAAAAAAAAGACAAGATGTACAGTACCATCATCCTTCATGCTCCGCAGGTTGCTCGGCGCCGCACCAGTAGCAGAGCAATTCTTTCTTCATTCTATTCGTTTCTTTGTAAATATTAAGCCACCTATAGCATAGTGTTTTTCGTACAATTTTTCTTTGTATAAAACCCAACGGTGTATTGCAATGAAAGGTGTGATTTTCACCAGAAAAACCTCTGCTGGGTTAGCTATCTGCTTCAATATTTTACCTTTCATGGTATCAGAGCTAACCAGGTCTTAAGATTACATCTTTTTCATCAAACTCATTTACTCACAATTTTATTTGAACTATGGAGGGAGTTGTGGAAGGAGAAGCCAATGTTACTGCAAATCCCCAAAACACTCAACCCACTACCCAAACTAACAATGATGACCCTTACCTTGTCACCAGCGCCGACAACCCCAGTTTGATATTAGTCACTAATCTGCTTGATGGAGATAACTATCTCTCCTGGAGTCATTCTATGATAACAGCATTGAAGGCTAAGGAAAAATTGGGGTTTGTCACCGGCGATTACCAAAAACCCACTAGAAATCCAGTAACGGTGGAGAATTGGGAAAGAGCTGACAGCCTTGTTACCTCATGGATTACCAACACCATCTGTAAAGAATTAAAGGATGCTTTTCTGTCTGCACCATCCACAAGAGATTTATGGAAGGAACTCAAGGAGCGATTTGGAGAGAGCAATGGTCCGATGATGTACTCCCTGAACAGAGAGATCAGCTCTTCCAAGCAAGGTAATCAGTCAGTTTCTGTCTATTATACCAAGGTCAAGTGCCTATGGGATGATATTAGTTCTCTTAAACTTGCCCCTATATGT
>JANQBM010000007.1:22800260-22813801 GCA_025594535.1 Erythroxylum domingense | reverse complement strand
AAGACACTCTTTAACACTTTGATATAAGGAAGCTCCAAGAAGAGTCGTGAAAGACTCATACAATTTATGACTTCATTAAAGAATATGATAGGTGGACATGTAGGCAAGTGACATGTGTCACTTGCCACATGTCGCACTCTCATTGGTTGACTAAAGTTTCTTCCAATTCAATTCCCAATTTCTCTCCAAAATTCTAATGGCTAAATTTAAAAATTCTTAATTTCATATGACTAAATTTTCAGTGCCATTGGACAGTCAATTTCACTACCGATAAACCCCTATTCTGTCACTCGACAATTTTTTGGGTCCGAAAATAATTCCGAAAAATTCCTAAAAAATTTCTATAATTCTCTAAAAATTGGAAAACCCTAATAATCCTCTCCAATTCCAATTTTACACAAACAAAGCCATTTTTTTTAAATTCCCGTTTATTCACACTTATACCGGAAAAATGTCATGAATGCATGTACAGACATTTTTCATATGCACATATCACTGTTCACAAATGCATGAGCATGAGATGTGTTTTTCTAATTTCTCCGATTGACCTCACTTGTACCCGTTTCTAGGGTTTAACCCGTTATATGAAAACGGGATGTTACATGGACTATCATCTAGAAGTGGCCAGGGCTGTAGCGGATTCGATCCTTTCTGTGTTGTTAGCATACAACAAACTTCTAACCAATCATCAGCGGGTCCTTCGACACATAGCCCCGGATAGTAGCTGTCCCTATTGTGGACAAGAAGAGACCACTTTGCATGCTTTTCGTGATTGTCGCAGGGTTCAGAACTATTGGCAGAAATGGTCCCCTAGTTTGCACATGGCAACTTCCTACCAGGAGCCCATAGAATAGTGGCTCTAATACAACCTGACAAACCATGGCACTATGACGGTGGTCAATTGGGCAATCATCTTTGGGGTCTCCTGTTGGTACTTATGGCAATGGCGCAATAAATGTATCTTCGCGGAGGGATTTGAGAGGCCAGATGAGGGACATCACATCGTCTTAGGGTATGTGTCTTGGATCGGTCAGGCCCACGCAATGACGGGTTGCGTAACTAACCCATAAGGACTACCGATAGGGGCCCCAATACACTGGATCCCTCTACCAGCGGGCTGGATTAAAGTTAACACCAATGGCGCAGTGTCTTCTGGTTCCGTTGACAGTACAGTAGAGGGGCTGTTTCGAGATTGTCATGGCCAGTAGTGTGGGGGCTTTCTACTTAAGTTTGAGGCATGCCCGCCACTGGTTGCTGAACTAAAGGGAGTTCAAGGGGGACTTCAAGTGGCGTGGGACCAAGGCTATCAGAAGATCATATTGGAAGTAAACTCACTCGAGGTCATAAATTTCCTTTCCTCTTTTGGCTATTTACTAACTAAGACCCTTTTTTTGGTGTAGGATATCTGAGCGTTGATGGAGCACGATTGGGAGGTGAAGATTCAACACATCTATCGGGAGGGAAACAAAAGTGCCGATAGCATGGCAGCTGTAGCTATGCGAGTCCACCCAGGAATGCACATTCTTATAGAACCTCTGCCAACCTCGATGTCTTTTATCTTCTCATATCGAAACGGAACTGTATATCATCGTGGTCCAACCTCCGGTTGAACTAAAGTTTGTTGTCATTTCAGTTTTTGTCTTCCTATGTATTAAAAAAATACTTACTCTCTAAAATGTTACGTTTTAGTTTTGGACTTAGCTTAATAGTTTTTTTTTCAGAATTTATTAATGAAATTCCCTTCAAATTTTCAAAAAATATTCCTAAAAAAGAGATTTTTTGTAGTATTCAAGCAAAAGCAAGACATTTTTCATTCTTATGCAATAGTATTAAATTATATTGAATCAAGAATTTTTCATCTCATTACGTCCACGAAGAAATCAAACATGTGAACACTCTTACTCTAAGCTTTATTTTTATTATAGATTAACATATTATATTATAGACTTTTTTATATAAATTACTATATTCTTTTACTTTTACTATAAAATTTGCATAAAGTCTTTTAACAAATATAATTATCATGTGATTTGTCATAATGGTTAACTATTCCTTATTGCAATTAGCTGTAAATGAAGTTCAAAATATTCTCATCCACACAAGCTTAGTAAACTATTCAATATGTAATCTTTTTTTACCCCTGAAGTTGAAGGAAGATAATTGATACAAGTTTTGTTTAAGAAGGGCAAGTGTATAAACATATTTCAACAATTTTACTGCTAATTGGAACTAAAACAAAACCAGCCAGCAAGCTTCATCCAATAGATAGAGCATTATCTATAATTGAACTAAAAGGCTATAATTATCAAGGTTTTAAAAACAAGACCGAACCGGCCGGTCCGACCAAAAAAAGTCTGAACCGGTCAATGGTCTGGTTCGATTTTAACAAAAAACCTGTTAGTATGAAAATCGATCGGCCAGCAAGCTTCATCCAATAGATAGAGCATTATCTATAATTGAACTAAAAGACTATAATTATCAATGTTTTAAAAACCAGACTGGACCGAGTTGTCCGGCCAGAAATAGTTTGAATCGGTCAATGGTCTAGTTTGGTTTTAACAAAAATCTTATTAGTATGAAAACCGACCGGTTTGTTGGAGAACCAGCCAGTTTTTATCGAATCGGTTACACCTGTTTGGTCGCCCTTCTTCTCTCCGTCCCCGATTCTCTCGCTTTCTCGCACAAAAACATCACTCGTTGCTCTTGCATGTCCTAAGAAATGGAGAAATAGAGATTTGTTCTGCATTTTCATTTAAACACTGCTTTTTTAGCAGCTATGATAGTCATGTAAGAAAGAAAATGAAGGAAAACAATTGACGACGCAAATATGTACGTGAAAACGCCAAAGCAGGTCACTAAAAGGTTTGACATCAAAGCGATTCTTGTAAAAGTAGTGGTGAGCTTCTTCAACCTCAATTCATTCTTCAGAAGTGCCAGCTTCAACCATTAAGGCTCTGATAGTTTTTGCTTTTTTTTTTTTCAAAAGCCTCTAATCTTTATTGATGGTTGCTTTCAAGAACATTTATTTTGTCTTTTAATACATAAATCTTTCGTTTAGCTTTCAAGAACATTTTGTTGTCTTTTCTTAAAGCTTTGGTTTGACCATTGGATAATAACCTAACCATTGGATAACAACATAAAAACCAGTTTATGTATAAAGTGGTTAGATGTCAATGACAAAAGAGAAACTTTTTTAAAGGCTTATGCATGTTGTGTGCTTCTGGATTCACAAAAACTTTTTCAAAGGTTTATATATGTTGCGAGCTTCTGGATTTAGATAAAGATGAAAAATAACCTTAAAATTTCAGCATCTTAAAAAGTTTTAAATTCATACTTGTTAGTATGCATATTACGAATTAATATTATGAGGGCTGAGTTTTGGGATTCAAAATTTATAATTTTTAGTTTGATTTGCAAAATTTTGACTCAATTCTCGATTTAAGCTGATATGATTGTCAATGTCATAGTATTAAAAAATTAGAAATATGATACTTTCATACAGCTTTTGCTAATTTTGGGTATTTTAATTTCAAGTTTTGGTAATTTCAGATTGAAACCAATAGGCATGAATCAATTTTTTTCACTAAAAGCATGAATTTGTCTCATAGTTTCAAGCAGAGGATTGTCAGTGTCCATGCATCTTTCTGGAACATCAACAAATGAGTATATAAGTGATGACGCAGTTATGCCAGAACCTGTGATCTCTTCCATGTCTCAAGAAAAATAACATTGAATTGAATTAAACTTGAAGAGAAGAATTATTTTAGTGTTTCAAGAAAAAATCAACTAAAACAATACCTGCAATATTGATGTTCTTTTCTAACTTCAATACAGATAAAATGACGAGTGAGAAATCGATGGGACTTTTGTCTTTGGATTGAGAATAGGCATCATCTGGGGTTATCTCCAAAAATGTTGTTTCTTGAACAAAAATACGGATTTAACCTTAATTTTCATTTTAACTACTAAATCACTATTCTCAAATTTGAAACATGCACGAACCTAACAAAAAAGTTTTTTAGTCAACCACAAGAGGGATAAAATTAAGGTTTTAAAAACAATTTTAATTTTTATTGTTATTGTAAGTTTTATATTAAACTCATATTTATTTATTACTAGTTCATTATATAATAATAAACATTGTTATATTTTTTATTTCAATAAATGTTTTATTTTTACTTACTCTTACAAGTTTTATTTCTTATTTATTATATACCGGTTTTATAACGGTTCGTTACCAATTGAACCTCTAAATCTTAAACATTTCCTTCAGCCGGTTTGATGTCTAGTGCGGTTTTTAAAACATTGATAATTATCTTCAAATCCTAAGCTGCACTACTCTCAAAATAGGGCATCAAGTTCCTGGTATGTCATACCATTTTCTCTTTTACTCAAAACCTCTATTTTTTAAAAAAGGAAATGACAATTGATAAGAAAAATATTAGTTCAGTGTGAAATAGTTCCTTTTATTAACTAGAATGTACAAATTTTAATTTTTTGAATTCAAACCTTCTTTCTTCGTCTTCGAAACCTATTTTCCTTTTGCGAATTGTTGGGCAATCAAGCCAAGCTATGTCAAAGAGTAGGTGGTGAGAAGGAAGTAAAACATTCTATTTAGTCACAGTTCAATCTTTGAAGAGTCTTTGCACGTTTGGACGTATAAAAGAACATCTTTTGTGCATCATATATATACTTCAAACTTAAGCTCTTAGGTTCTGAAATTATTTCTTCGTGGTTTATCCATATTTCTTAAATGAATTAAATAATCAAAGCATTCCAAAGAAGACTACTTAGTGGTTTCATCATGCCTTGTTTCCTTTTATCGACTAGACAATTTATACGATCCAATTAGCACATTTCAAACCATTCTTGGCTAAGGTTGCTACATATTATCACAAAAAGCTTTACTCAACCCGTATGGCTAGCTTTAAAAGTGTAAGATCAAGAATATAAATCCCTAGAGACTACATAAATAGCTCACGATTCTATACTGAAATGGCTTGATACTCGCCTGTTAGAGACGAAGGTTGTTCTTAGTTGCTTATTCCTTAGTCGATTAATGAAGGAGTACTATTGTCACCTCAGATCTGTTATTTGCAGAATATAGTTATTATGAGAGAATCGAATCAATTTTTAAAAAAGGATGGAAGTAATCCAAGGTGAGAAGCCTACCTAAGAGTAGGTCTTCCCCTATGACTCGTCACCGAAGAGCCAAATCGCCAGACCTCCAAAAGAAGAAAGCATTTGAAGAGTTCTGGAAACAATTTATTAAAGCCCTAATCATGTAAATCGCAAGAGTTGAATATGAGTTTGTTACCTGTGATGAGAATTTCTTAAAGTAGAGAAGGGAGGAGAATATACTGGTGAAGACTCAACGCCTGGCTATAGACAAAGTTTTGACATAATCGTGTATCCGATACAGACTCGTTTAATACACGTAATTCACTGTTCGATATACGCTAGTATACGCTTACACCCATGGGCCATTATTTAAACGTTGCGTTAAATGAGATTCAAAGCGAGCTTCTGTTTCTTCCCACGTTAACGACTTCTTCCTCATTTGATTTTGCAACAATTTCCTTTCCCTTAACATCCTTGTCTATCCTAACTTTTGGAAAACGTTTTTAGAGGTCAAATAAGTATTCCCTCAGTGCTCCGGTGTTCTCACCATTTGACCGTTGAATTAAACATTGAGTGACTATGTGATTGTTTCTTCTTTTTATGCGTCGTTCCAGTACTGCTATTGGTATTCATTCAACTAGTGTGAGGAATTCTGGTAAGGCTAGTGAAGTTCTACCTTACTCCATATGTGCCTTCTTAAGCTGCGACACATGAAACACAGGGTATATTGCAATATCTGGTGAAAGCTCCAGCTTATATGCCAATTTTTATCTAAACATTAATTGTTTGAATATTAATAGACAATATATATATGGGTCTACGAAGTATTGCCATTTGAAATCAAGATATTGGGATTGGACTTATTAATCGATTCATAACCATTCGAAATCAACCCATATCTATTCAAACTCCTTTTACTTGTAGTAGTACATCTTAGATATGTCGATTATGTTATGGTCGGAGTCCTACTCATGGCAACCTGGGGGAATTGGGAGAAGTCGTAGTTATCATTGCGGGTCAATCCATTGGAGATTCGAGTTCTCAACTAACATTAAGAACGTTTCATATGGGTAAAGTATTCATAAGGGGTACTGCAGAACATGTACAAGCCCCCTCTAACGGAAAAATAAAATTTAATGAGGATTTGATTCATCCCACACGGACATGTCATGGACATCCTGCTTTTTTATGTTATATAGACTTGTATGTAACTATTGAGAGTCAAGATATTCTACATAATGTGACTACTCCGTCAAAAAGTCTTCTTTTAGTTCAAAATGATCAATATGTAGAATCAGAACAAGTGATTACTGAAATTCGTGTGGGAGCATACACTTTGAATTTTAAAGAGCACGCTAAATCACATTGTATGGTCCGTAATACAAGGGTGACAACTTCTAGTTGCTTCTTCTTTGAAGGGAATGCTGCTTGTATGGCTGTAATTTCAACAGTACCAAGTCGCCTACCTTAAATTCACGTTTGGATCTCTTAGAGTCCACATATTGTCTCATTTGATTTTGGGCCCTCTGTAAATGAAATCTTGTGATGCCACTCATCGCCTCCCTATTCTGTAAAATTTGATTGACTTACAACACCTTGTAGTCTCATGCGATGTAAGGTATATAGATCGACGGTGGATATCTATACAAGGCTTCAAATGGTGTGGAATTATTGGAAGGTCGATAGGTTGTGTTATACCACCACTCAGCTAGAGGTATCCATTCCTGTCATTTCTGAGGTGTCTCTCAATAAGAACATCGTAAATAAGTTTCGAGAATCTCATTCACTACTTCCATCTAGACATTTATCTACGGATGGTAGGTGATGAAATATTTCAGCTTAACTCCTTGCAAGGGTAGGAGCTTTTGCCAAAACTTACTTAAAAATATAGGATCTCTATCACTGATAATCGATTTTGGCATGCGATATAGTTTGAACACATTATAGAGGAATACTTCAATAATGTCATAGGCAGAATAGGGATGTTTAATATGAATGAATTAAGAGTATTTTGTAAATCGATCCACCACTATTAAAATAACTGATTTCCCCTTTAACATAGGTAGCCCTTCCATAAAATCAACACTCACCTCCTTCCAACTACCTTCTGGAATTTTAATAGGTTGCAACAGACCAAGATAAGTAAAACTATCATATTTGTTCCTCTGGCAACTCATGCATAGTTAGATGTAGGCTCGAACATCCCTAGCCATTCCTTTCTAGAAAAACACATTCTGCAACTTCTTTAGTGCAGCTACTACTTCTGCATGACCTCCTATGGCGTCACCATGGCTAATTCCAATGATTTGCTATTGGAGTTTCTTGTTTGCTCCTACCACCAACCTCCCTTTCCATCTCAATAGCCAATCCTTCCAATCATAAACATTAGACTTCATATTTGTTGATTCCAAATTCCTGATGATGCCTTGAATTCCTTGATCTTCTTACCAGCTTTGTTTAATTTCTTTCAAAAGTCCACCTTATATCTGTGTTACAAACAACATCAGCATTTCTACACTGGTAATTCTAGAAAGGGCATCAGCAGTTGCATTCTCTTTCCCACTGCAGTAATGCTCTTCGAAGTCATACCCCAAAAGTTTAGGTAGCCATGATTGTTGGAAAAGTGTAGAGAGATAATGCTTTAGCAGGTATTTAAGACTTCAATGGTCAGCTCGAACAATAAACGGTTTGAGGCTCAAATAGTGATGCCAGTGTCTAATTACTTTGATCACAACCAAAAAGTCCTTTTCATTAGTAGATTAGCCATGATGCCCCCAAGCTAATGATTTATGGAGCAAGGCAATGAATTGTCCTTCCTATTGTAACACTGCCCTGATTCCATGTCCACTTACATCAACCTCCATCATGAAATTTTTTGAAAAAATCGATAATGTTAGCATTGGAGCCACCATAATTGCTTCCTTTAATATCTCAAAGGTTGTCTTCTCTTTTTGATTCCATTTCTAGTTGGTTATTCGCTCCTTCTTAAGCATCTCCGTCGAGGGTTTAGCCATCATCTCATACCCTTTAATAGACCTCCTATAATAGCCCATGGTCCACAGAAATCCTCTAAATTCCTTAATTCCTTTAAGTTCAGGCCATTCCTCAATTGTCTTGTCCTTTTGGAAGTTTGTTGCTACCCTTCCTTCTGAGATCGTATATCCCAGAGACTCCACTTGACGCACCCCAAATACACACTTGTTTCCTCGTAGGAATAACTAATTATCCTTCAACATCTAAAGAGCCACTGCAATGTGTTCTATTTGCAATAGTAATGATGAACTGTAAACTAATATATTATCAAAAAATACCAGCACAAAACGAAGCAAATATGGTTTAAACAATTCATTCATTAACCTTTGAAATGTTAAAGAAGCGTTTGTTAAACCGGAGGGCATGACTAGAAATTCATAGTACCCTTCGTGTATTTTGAAAGTCATCTTCAGAATGACATCCTCTTGCATTCAAATTTGGTGGTACCACGAATGTAAGTCTAGTTTGGTGAATCAACTGGCACCATATAACTCATTTAGCAACTCTTCAATGAGCAGTATTAAAAATTTATCCTTAACTATGTGCTTGTTTAACTCCCAATAATCCACACACGTACACCATGAGTTGTCCTTTTTATTGACAAGGACCACAGGGGATGCATAAGGCTCGTAGCTATGGCGAATGAACCCTTGTTTTAAGAGTTCCTGCATGGACTGCTCTATTACATCCTTTTGCATTCCTGAATATCAATAAGGACACACGTTGATGGTATAGACTCCTTCCCTTACGGTCTGGTGGAAGCTGATTTGGTTATTAGAACACCTCTACATACTCAGACAAAACAGTGTTAATCTCATTGAAGGCGCTCCCCTAATCGTCCATCATTCTCATCTGTTGTAATTGATGCTCGATAGGAATCATTAGTTGCATCATTAATAGCTGGTCACTTGTTAAACATCGCAGGGTTTTCTAGAACTGCTTACTCGAAATGACTCGAGGTCTCCCTTTTGGGTTTCCTAGTATCGTTATTATGCGTCCTTCCCAGTTAAACGTCATCATTCTATCTTTACAGTTGTACAATACATCATCTAGACCGACTAGTCACTAAACTCCCAAGATGCATCGCACCCCCTAATGACAGCACCAACGCGTCCATGGTGAATTGCATTCCTTGTATCATCCAGACGAAATTCTTACAACACTGTCTACATTCTAGCTGAACTCTACCTCCTACCCTGATGGAAACTAGTTCTATTTCTCAAAGATCACAGCCCCTTTCCTCACTACAGCAGTGTCTACAAAATTATGTGTACTTCCATTATCAACCAAGATGTGAATTCGTCGCCGCTTCATCCCGACCAACCTCATCTATTTAAACTCCATCTCTCCAGACAATCCTAAAATAGCTTGCATAAACACTATCGAAAATTTTTCTTCACCGATCTGGTGATGTTTTTCCATTGTCGTCCTCTTCCGAGTTTACATAAAATTGAAGTTGTCGCTTCTTCCATTTATGGCCCAAGCTGTATTTCTTGTCACATCAGCAACACAGACCTTTCACTCTTTTCTCGTTGAAATCCTTACTGCTGATAGGTTTTGAAGGCTTAAAGGATCTTACTTCCGATGAACGAAATATTGGAGGAGGTGTTGGTAAGATTCCTTCTGTGCTGTGACTTCGGTTAATTGTAACTCGTTGCAATGATGTTAGGGTTGAATTAAAATGGCCTCCATTACTCGTGTTCCTGGTTACGTTGGTTCGATTAAGCATCGTATTGCCCGTTGATAATAGAATCGCCTCTTGCTTCCGATCTAATGTATAAGCCTAATGTAGAGAACGTAGTTCGTGCAATTTCACTGTGATCCTGATCTTAGTTTTCAATCCTTCAATAAAAAATCCAACTAGATACTCCTCCGATAACGAGAGTCTGTTGGAATGATGATAGAACTAGGTGCAATAATCTAATACCATTCCCATCTATTTCAAGTCCTTAAAATCCCTCACTTGATCATAAAAAATCTCCGCATCAAAGCTCTATTTAATAGCCTTCGTGAACTCATCCCAATCGACCACTTCTATTTTATTACAATTCCTGATATATAGGCAATACCACTCCTGTGCTCATCCATCCATATGTAGAATTGTGATATTCACCTTCATCTTTTGGAAAGTGTGATCCAGCTAGAAAAATTGTTTGCGACGGTATAACCATAACTTAATATTGTCACTATCAAACAAGGGAAATTCAATTCTACTCAACCTCGTTCGTGGATTGTTCTCCTCTGTCTCCTGTTGCGAGTGGCTACTCATGAATGTTAGTTCCCTCAATCCGAGTTCGCCCTAATGTCTCACCCCCTTGCAGAAGTATGGTTCTCAATTCCATCTTTTCTTTTTGTACATTCTCTGCCCTGTTTTGAATTTCTGACAACATGCACTCCTATCTTAGGATTCCAACAACATTTTTTGCGCCTCCATCATTCCCTTCAAGTTGTCCTCCAGATGTCGCATTTCTGCACCTCTCGTACCTTCAGCCATAGTTATTCCTAGGTTTGCCGCTTTGATACCAATTGTTGATAAGAATTTTGAAATAATAGAAAAATAGTACGCATCGTAAGTTGTTAATTCAACAGAAGAGGACACAGAGAACACAGAGAGAGAAACACAGAATTGTAGAGATTTAGAGAGAGAAAGACATTGTCATTCTGTTTTGACATAATCATGTATCCGTTATAGATTCCTTTAATATACGTGATTCACTGTTTGATATGCGCTAGTATACGCTTACAACCATGGGCCATTATATAAACGCTGCATTAAATGAAATTCATAGCAAGCTTCCATTGCTTCCCATGTTAACGTCTTCTTTCTCATTTGATTATGCAACAGTTAACCCCTTTGGATGTTTCTTGATTATAATACAAAATTTACATGTATCTTTCCATGCCTTGTCTACATCTGTTGTTTCCTCAGGTGTATGGTAAGCAATCTTCTTTATGCTTGTGGGAAAAAGAAAAGTCTAAAAATGTGAGCGTCATTATAATTGTTTGTCATACATGACACGATTAGGTCTTGGTCTGTTTGTTCTTGTTCCACCTCAAATTTTAATCATTAAATATTGCTTGAACAATCTTTATATGATGGTAATATTTCTTATCAAACTTTCTTTTGTCATCTCTCCAAAATCTTGTCCCTAATGTCAGCTATGTCAATATATTTTGGCCAAAACATTCAATATTGTTTTTGGATGCAGAGGGAGAAAGTTGAGCAGTTACTACTGGAACCAAGCACAAGTCATGCAATTATCTGTCATGAACTAAAAAAGGTGTATAAAGGGAGGGCTGGAAACCCTGACAAACTTGTAGTGAAAGGATTATCTTTTTCTTTGCCTCGAGCAGAGTGCTTGGTATGCTTGGACCAAATGGTGTAGGGAAGAGTTCTTACATTAGTATGGTTAGTGAATGTTGCTGCTTTCTTATTGAACATTTAAGTATGTGGATATCCTCCTATCTTTGTTGACAAGTGGGACTATCAAATTCCTATTTAAGATCTTGGATGATTGAGGGAGTGAATCTGTTTCAAGTATCAAAATTTCCATCTTCCCTGCTGATAAAAAAAAGTTGTGGGTAGTTTGGCTGTATATTCCACTTATGCTAACAAACCCTCGTGCTGATCCTGGTTACGAAGGACCTTAGGATTTGCCTAGGGAGGATGGGATGCCTTAGGTCACTATTTGGATATTGCTACAACTTTTGTGATGTTTCATAGAAATGGATTCTCTTCCCTTTAGGTCTTTCATTTGTTTGGACTCTTCTCATCCTTTACAGTTTCTTAATGCATAATTCCTGCCTTATTCTATTGTGAGAACTTCACCAAATAAGGATCAATTTTTAGTTGTAATTACTTTCTGGATATTTGAATTACATAATTTGTACTTCCTTTTAACCTTATTTTCTAACCAGATGATTGGACTGACGAAGCCAACCTCAGGGATAGCATATATTCGGGGCCTGAATTTACAGACTCAGATGGATTGGATTTATAGCCGCATGGGTGTGTGCCCATAGCATGAGTAAGGCAAAATTCCTGATCTTTTCTTTTTTTTCTTTTTTCAAGTTTCATCCTCAACCTCATTGACCAACTTCTTTGACAATTCATAGCTTGCTTTGGGAAACTTTAACGGGGAGGGAGCACTTGCTATTTTATGGTAGACTGAAGAACCTAAAAGGGTCTGCATTGACACAAGTAAGTGATTATCCTTGTGATTTCTGTTTGTTAATCGTATCAACATTTGCATTCTTTAATCAAGACACAATTGTGGAGGAATATTACATGTCTCTTCCCTAGGTTAGTTTCCTAATTTTAGTTCTTAAATATATTTTGATAAGTTGAAACTGATGTAAGAAGAACCAGATAATCCCGGAGATGCATTTAAATTCCTATAGAGAGAAGGAAAAAGAATACGAAAAGATCTAAAATCTGATGTACTGTATCGATTTGCTCAATAACAACTTGAAGAATAGAGTAGTTCAGTAAGTGGCAAGTAATACTGATTATAGTACGCTTACCTGCTTAATTGGATGACTTCTGATCTTCATTTTCCTATTTTGTGCATTCCTTCCATAGGCCGTAGAAGAATCTCTAAGGAGTTTGAATCTATATAATGGGGGAGTTGCTGAGAAACACGTTGGGAAATACAGTGGAGGCATGAAGAGGAGGCTAAGTGTTGCCATTTCGCTGATTCGGGATCCCAAAGTATATGAATCTCTTCTGTACATTTTTCCTTTTGTTTTATGACAGCTATCTAATAAAGGTGTATTTGTAAAATGTTTTTATGTGGAAAAATTTGAAGGTCGTTTACATGGATGAACCTAGTACTGGATTAGATCCAGCTTCAAGGAGCAACTTATGGAATGTACTGAAGCGCGCAAAGAAAGAACGAGTTATTCTCGCAAGTACTCTCTTTCTCTGTGTGGTTTTATCCTTCAGTTGTCAAATTCTTCCCAAGTTATAATTGCATTACCCGGCCTGTTTTCAGCACATTCAATGGAAGAGGCAGAGGCCCTTTGTGATCGACTAGGAATTTTTGATGATGGAAGCCTACAGTGCATAGGAAACCCTAAAGAGGTAACCCATGCAATACATACATACGCCTAATGCTTGTTTCTTCCACTCTTTTCCTTATCTTGTGTTGATAAGTACCTCAACTAGTAGAGCTGCAAAATGGCTTTTCAGTTTTTTTTTTTTAAAATTAAAAATTAAAAATGGCTGTTCCATTTAGCTCAAGGCCAGGTACGGAGGATCTTATGTATTGAACATGACAACTTCCGCGGAACATGAGGTGGAAGTTGCAAAACAGCTCTCTCCTAATGCTGTTAAGAGTTACCATACCTCGGGAACACAGAAATTCCAGATCCCAAAACACGATGTC
>JANQBM010000007.1:22735049-22745909 GCA_025594535.1 Erythroxylum domingense | reverse complement strand
AAAATATTGTGTTTTACAATTAATGTTTTATTATTCAAATTGATATGATGCCATGTGGAGTAATTATAGTAATCACAGGTAGTGCTCCCTTATCATAGGATATGTATTGGAATGACCTACGGGCGTCCCAGTACGTACCCTACGGTAACGGGGTGTTACACTACTAACTCTCGACCTCATCGTAGGTCCTTACCGGATGCTTATTTGGTAGCCATTGAGTATTAGCTCACCATGATGTAAAGCAAACTTAAATCCTTTCAAAACGTTATGATGCAATGACTTGATAATATATATAGCTTGATCGAGTCTCTATTTCCGCCTTTAACTAATCGATTTTTTAATTTTCCAAAAAAGAGGAGAGTAATTTTGCAATATTAGATTAAGTGGGAGTGTGGCTTTTGTGCATATGATGATTTTTATTTTTTAAATACTTTTTTGTGAACTCTTCTTCTACTTATTATTGGATATCACTTATTTGAAATTAAAGATATATTTAGTTCTTGATATTGATTTATGTATTATGTATAAATTAAATGAAGCTAATTACTACTTTGATATCGATAATTGATTATGTGTTTAATTGTATTATTGCTCTCTACTATCACACATGTTTTGTCATCATAAGAAAGGGAAATTGTTAAACTAAGGGAGCTTTAGATCAATATTTTTATGATATTAAAAAAGAAAAATCCTACTAATAAGCTTAACATCTTGATAAGAATCTTTATAAGAACAAAATGAAATCATACATAACTCAAAAAGATACTTCATGAAGTTAATAAACGAAGAGATGAAGTCTACAACATACAAAGTGAAGTTCAAGTCATGAGCAAAAGAAGAATAAGGAACATATAATTCTTTTTTATTTTACTATCATTTGTAATCTCATGTTGTTAGCTTGGTAAGATTAAAGGCACTATGCATAAACATTTCATATCACTTCATTGTATGAGTTTTTTAATTCATCAAGAGGTGTTAAAGTTTTTTTTAAGAGTAAAACCTCTTGATCTTTCAAACACAGTTTAGGAAATATTTTGGGAAGTGTTTAAATTACAGTTGTATTAAACATATTGAGTTTGAGGATTTAAAGTTGTTAAAATCATGTTTGTGGGGGATTATTTGACCTATACGTGTTAGTTGTTAACCAACAAAGGTTGAAGTTGTTAAATATGATATTTATAGAGTTTATAGTAATATTGGTTGTTGTATTGGTTGACTAATAAGCTATATTAGTTGACCAATTTGCTTAAATAATGTCTCAACAGATAGTAAATTTGTATATTCAATGAATATTGGTCAACCAATATCCATCGAATATGTAGATTTACTAGCTGTTGAGACATTATTTAAGCAAATTGGTCAACTCGAACAATATCCATTGAATGTGCAAATTTACTAGCTGTTGAGACATTAGGCTAATATCCATTGAATGTGCAAATACCAATATGCTATATTTATTAACCAGTGCTTTTTAACTAGTCTTTGTAATTATTAGTTTTTATATTCAACAACTAGCTACCCTATAGTTACTTTTTTTCTCATTGGTTTTTACATCAAGAAGAATTTGAGTTCCTTTCATATATATTTCTAAAGGTTTTTCAATCATTTAAACATTCACTGTCACATTTTGATTGATTGAGCCTTTTTAATATCATCAAAGTAATGAACTACTTTGATTTGTAAGCTTCCATTATACTTCTTTTTTATTATATTTAGGAGTGTTCTAAGTGGCATTAAGGTTGCTCTTCACCTTGAAAGAAGATTGTATAAGGGTTCCTCTTTGCCAAGTAAAGATTATACATAGGTTATTTTTCTCCTTGAAAGAAGAATTATAATGAAAATTCAAGAAGAGTCTTGTGATTGGACATAAGTAAGGATTGTTTATCGAACCACTATAAATCAATTTATGTATCTTATCTCTTACCCTTTTACTTTATTACTTAAAAGCTTTGTTAAAATTCATTATTTTATTTTATACTGGCATCCTTTATAAATTATGATTTATTTCATATTAAGTTAGTAACTTTTTATTAAAATTTTATAAACATCTAATTCACCCCCATCTTAAGTACCATTATGGTTTAACATAGCTGCTATGTTTAATGTTGCTCGGTACATGGATAGATAAGAAGTTTTATTGATTGTAAGTTATACATCCAACAAAATTGAAATTGTTAATTAATTTTAGACATGTACATATATGTAATTCATTAAAAAGACAATTTTTAATTTTTTTAATAGATATTGTATCTTGATAGGTCATATGTGAATTGAAATTTTAACATAGGAAAATAACAAAGATTATATTTTTGGATGATATCAGCATCGATAAGGCATTGGGTGATGATATTTTCTTAGAACATGAGTTTGGAAAGTTGAAAGTAATGTTGTTGTTAGAAATTTATGGTAATATTTGAAAAAACTATTTACGAAGAGTTAATTGATTAGTATATTAACTTATCTTTAATGTAGATGGTTGACTACAATGAGGATCACTAGATGAAGCATCATGGTGGCTAGGAAGTGGTGAGGAAAGAGCATAAGTTTTTTGTAAAAGGTGGTAAATGCAAAGGTAATGAGTGGGTAACTTATTGAGTTAGTGTATGTCTATAATTTTTGGTTTGTGCATGAATAGTTTTTGACATTTTAGTTTAATAATAGGAAAGAGAAAAAGTTATATGGCACGAGGAGGTGTCAATGATGGAGAATAACAAAATAATTAATCCTGAGGCATCAAGAGATGCCAATGGCAAACCAAAAAAATAGAAGATATCTCGAAGTATAAAGAGACATTGATGATGGAGGAAGATAAGTTTAACATCACAATTTGTCCCTTTTTCTCCACAATTTTCCCCTACCACCTTAACCAATCCACCCTTTTAAGCTCTATTTTACTAACAACAAGCAATCTTGACACCTCAACTGAAGCACCTCATTAAACTTTATTTTTTTTACTAATAGAAAGTCTTAACAACTCAGTCAGACCATCCAAATAAGGCATGTTTCACTACGTATAGGCAATCTTGACATCTCAACTAAACACCTCACTTGAACTCTATTTTTTTTACTAATATAAAATCTTAGAACCTCAGTTAGGCCATCCAAATGAGGCATATTTCACTGCCAATAGGCAATGTTAACAACTCAACTAGATTACATCACTTATTCCCTACTTCACCACTAATAAGCAATCGAGTGATGTCAAATTATTTTAACTCCTTAATTTGAATAAAAATACATATGTGAAACATCGTTCAATGATTATTTGTAATATAGGGATTATGCTATGAACTACTATTTGACAATTAGTGTAGGGATTATTGTAGTATTTTATACCAACTTATTGTTATTTGAAATTCACAGAATATTTATAAGTTTATTAGTTGCATTGTGATAATTGACATATATTTCAGTACAATACAAGTTGAGTTTCTCTAAAGATATGTTTATTGGCATGAAAAACAAATTGTGGAACCAATTGATAAATATTCCATTTTGCTATGGTCCATTATAAGTCATTTTAAGAATAATTTAAAACTATAATGCTTAGGAAATTCTATAATGTTATTATCCATCTATATTAATTCAATTTCTCCAGTTAAATATTGTAATTAATGAATTAAAAAATATTGATTCAAATGTTTAAATACAACGTATCTAGATTGCAAAAATCACAAGCCTATAAAAATATATCACCATTATGGAATGAAAATCATACCATAACTTAAGAAAAATACTATTACTTGACTTATCACCTATAAGTGACAACCTAACTTTAATATATGAATTCTAGAAATTATCATAGATAATATCATACCTCATTACAAACTATACCATGAATCTCATCTAATACCTTACGTATGAACAAAAAAAACTATATTTCATTATATATAAGTAACACTTTCACTTTATTATGGGAATACTTATGAATAAGAATAAAAAAATCATACCTTGATACAAATTATACCAAAAATCATATATCCAATACCATATTCATGTATAAATAATAGCACTATAAATCATTACATATTAGTAATACTTCACTTTAATATAGAAATAATATGACTTACAAAGAATACTATCAATTAATACAAGCTATATTAGGACTTCAAATATTCAATATTATTCCTATGTATAGAAAATATCATTAATCATTAAAAATAAGAATAGTTATACTTATACAAACTATAATAAGACTCATTACATTCAATACCACTCATATGTACAAAAATACCATCACTCATTAAAAGTAACAATACCTACATTTTAATATGAGAATTCCACGATAGAGTTCAGTGGATATCATTCTTTAATACAAATTATACTAGGACTTTATACATTCAATACTACATCTATGCACAAAAAATACCATCACTTATTAAAAATAACTAACTTCTTCACTATAATATGGGACTAGCTTAATGATTGAATACAAAGACTACTATACCTTAATATAAACTTCACTAGGACTCTATATATGCCATACCACACCTATTTATAGAAAAATTTCATTAGTTGCTATAGGTAAGTATCACCTTTATTTTAATATAAGAATACCATGACTAAGTAAAAAGAATACCATGCCCTAACAAACCATATCAAGAATAAATACATTTAATACCACCATCATTTATTAAAAATAAATAGCACATACACGTTAATGTAAGACTACCATGACTGAGTATAAAGAACATTATGCCTCAATATAAACTATATCAAGACTAAATACATTAATATCACGCCTATGTATAAAAAATATTATCACTCACAAAAAATAAGTAACACTTTTATTTTAATATGGGAATACCATGATCGAGTATAAAGAATTCCATACCTTTATATGAACTATATTGTGAGGTCCCATATCAGTTGGAGAAGAGAACGAAGTATGCCTTATAAGGATATGGATACTTCTTCCTTCTAGATGCATTTTCTTAGGTGTGGGAAAAGAAAAAGCATGAGGGCCTTAGCCCGATGGGCAACCCAAAGTGAACAATATCTGTTTACAGGTGGTCTGGGTTGTTACAAACAGTATTAGAGTCGGTTTCCGACCCATTGTGCCAGCAAGGATGCTGGGCCCTAAGGGGGTGGATTGTGAGGTCCCATATCGATTGGAGTGGGGAACTAAGTATGCCTTATAAGGATACGGATACCTCCTCCCTATAGAAGTGTTTTCTCGGGTGTAGGAAGAGCAAAACCGTGAGGATCTTGGCTCGATAGGCAACCCAAAGCGGACAATATCTGTGGGTGGATGATCTGGGCTGTTACATATACTATGACTTTATTCATCTCATACCATATCTGTTTATAAAAAATATTATCAATCATTACAGCTAAATAATACCTTGACTTATCTAAAGGTAAATGGTATTACACAAAGTTTAGTACATGCTTGCGTGTTGAAATATTTTTTAATAAAGATAAATAAACATAATTCAATACATAGATGTGTATCTAATTATGCTCATGCTAAATTTTTTCAAAAGGACATTATAGAAGACACAGAGTGGCACACGCTTGTGTACTAAATGATGTACTTTATAGGTTTTCTTAGATATAATTAACTGCACAACTTCGTGGTCAATCAAGTTCATTATAATTGAACATAGGTTTTGGGTTCTTTATTTAAACACTACTACATAAAAAGAGTGTATGGTAAAGTTGCTAAATTGCTCCTTATAAAAAGTACATTGCGTTCATATAAAAAATATCTTCATACTGTGATAAATAAGAATTGCCTCTATAATTTATCAATACCATAAATTAGTTACAATATTCATGTAATTTCACATTATAAAGGGTAATAAAGAAATTTTCTTTATAGAAAGCTTCCTTGAGAAGTTGTAAATAACTTATTTGGATCATTTGAATTTATTCTACATCATCTTTTTCTTTTATTTCTTAGTGTTGAATAAAACTTAAAAGCAAACAAACCAAAGCTTTGTTAACTCTAACAACCCATTGCATTTTAGACGCCTACATAATAAGGTAGTTAGTCTATCGATATATCGACCAAATAACTCAACAATAGACATGGTAAGTAGATAATGTCACTAGCCTCTTCCTTTCTTTATTTATAGAGTTTATATGTTTGTATTTTGTCTTTCCAATATATATTTTTTATAAATGCGTTCAGACATCATTTATGGGATCTTTAGTTTATTGAAAATAACATAGTTACAAAGCATCACGGTGACTTAAAAGTAGTAAGAAAAGTACAAACAACTTTGTGAGAGGTAGTATATATAAAGTAATCAGTGAGTAACTTATTAGATTAGAGTATGCCCATAACTTTTGGTTTGTTCATGAATAGTTATTCACATTTTAGTTTAATGGAAGGGAAGAGAGTAAGTCTTAAGGTATGGGTAGGTGTCTCTAATAGAGAATAATAATGGATAACTAATCTTGAGGCATAAAAAGATGCCAATAATATACTCAAAATAAAGAAGATGTCTTAAGGCTTAAAGATAGATCAATGATAGAGAGAGATAAGGATGACGAGGTCTCGAGGTTCTTGTACATATGATGATAAAGCAATTAAGTGAGAAACTAATCTCCAGATGTGAGGAGACATTAATGATGAACCAAAAAAAAAAAGGATGCCATAATATGTGATAAGACATCAATGAAAGAGAAAGATATAGATGAAGTTTTGAAGCATGTGAAGGCATTAATAATAGAGAAAATAAGTGAAAAATTGTTCCCAAGATGTGAGGAGACATTAACGATAGATTAAAAAAATATGTCCTAAAGTGTGACTAGAAGTCCATGATAGATAAAGATAAGGATAAGACTGTTAATATACAAGAGGAGACAAAATTTAAGAAGAAGACAAAAAAGAGGAAGTTCAAGATAATGGTATATATTGAAGAACCCTTTGTTGTATTTAGATAATAATTTGAATTAAATTTTAAATTTTAGTTAAAATGCAAATGTCATCAAAGAAAAGTTGAGGACTTCATAAAGACACCGATAAAGAAAGTTCATCGAAAAATAAAGAAGAATTGAACAAAAAAGTGTTAATGAGGATATAATATTATATGATTAGACACCTAAACAAGTAATTTTGTTTATGGATGCAAATTTGATAAAAGTTATTTTTTTACTTTAGGTAATCAGTGTAAACATTTTGAGGGGTTTAAAGGCAAGCAATGGTAACACTAAATGTGTGAAATTGGTGCCATATAGAAAGAAATCTAAGTCCTATATAAGAACCCTAACTTCTAAATCTTTGTATGTTATGTTCCTCTAAAGGAAAGTTGGTCAAATAATTAGGCAGCTTAGTTATTTTTCAAGATCATATTAATGTTGACGAATATGTTGTTGCGTGTTACTTAACATTAATTCATTTTTGGTTAACTTGTTCCACCAAGTTTCTTGATTGTGATGTTGTTTGAAATTTTAGGTTTAATTTGACGTTGAACAATATCCTTTCATGTTTTAAGTATAAGAATTGCATAAGTAACCTAGTGGGGGTCACATTGTGCAAATTAATTAAAGAAAGCAATTTCTGGTTTCCTTTACAATATTCTAACTCTTTAAATGTGTCTTATGGTTTAAACACTTAATGATTAGTTAGCAAGTTTTCATTAATTTTGTTATTTGAAAGTGTTGTTCTTAGCATTCTTTTATACAGATACATAACGGACTCGATATTTTTGATAAATAACCTTAACATCTTTTTTTTGTAAAGGAAGAATAATATTTTATAATGGAAATTTGGAATTGAATTTAATGTTGTAATGTTGTTAGGCAGACATAAATCAAGTGTTAGAGGAAAATATAGACAATTCCTTTTATTCTATTGATCTTTTAAATTTTTTTAAGTATACAAGAAATATTTGCAAGGATTTGGATATTTGCATTAATGCATGCATGAATAAATGGTTAAGTGTATTTTTATTTATATTAGCATTGACGCATGAAATAATAGTTAAGATAATAATTTAGAGTTGAATATTTCTTTTTCTATTTGTAGCTTTTTGTCATTGTACTCCAAAATAATAATTGGTGTTGTTGAATTTCAATGAAAATAGGAAAGATTGCGATATTTGACTCTAATCATGTGAAGGATGGTGTTAAAAAGAACTTGTGGACCAATAGTGGGTTGCAACTTATTGTTTGTACTATATATGAAAATATAAGATTCCATTGCATTATGCATAATGTAATAAATATTAGTTTAGGGTTGTAGGCATTAGTTTTATGATGGTGATGATGTTATCTAATCTTCAATGTTCTAGTCCATATTTTCTATCTTTATAAGAGAAAAGTAAGAAAAATATCATGTTTATCCCTATTTGAATGCATAAATGGGTTTTCCAATTTCACATTGTTTTAAAGTTGAGTTATAAAGATTAATTAAAATTTTGAGTAATATGTTTATTGTTGAACAAAGCGACGATTATGGAATTTAACTATGATATAGAATGGAATTTTTTATGGAATAGGTTCCTACATTAGTAATCACGGTATGTTCATATTTATATATTATGTGCACCCTTTAGCATGTAATATAATGTTGCTAAAGCATATGACTTATAGTACAAGTAGTTGATTGAGATTTAAAAGCACCTATAAGATTCAATGATTTCAAATGATTTTAATTTCTTAAATTGTCATTATATTCCTCCTTTAACCTAATTGTTTATAATGATTATGTTATAGATTGTTATTTGGCAATTAATATAAGGATAATTCTAGAATTTTATACCAATTTATTTTTATTTAAAATCCACTATATATTTATAAGGTTTTGGATGCATTAAGATAACTAATTTTTATTCCAGTATATTCTTAATTGTTCAATGGTTGAGTTTCCTTAAAAATATGTTTATTGGTAAGGAAAATGAATTGTAGAACTAATTGACAAATATTTCCTTTTTTTATGGTCCAGTGTAAGGTGCTTATTTGGAAAATAATTGAAAACGTTAGTGCTTAGGAAATTGTTTAACATTATCACCTATCACCATTAATACAAATTTCCTACTTAAATATTGTAACTAATAAATTAAAAAAAAACATTGAGTCAAATGTTTTAAATACCATATTTTCGTATTACAAAAACCACAAGCTTGTAAAAAAATGACCACCATCACACAATGAAAATTATAACAAGATATTGTAAGAAAATATAGTCACTTAGCTCTTTACATATAAGTGACACCTAAATTTTATATATGAATAACATGATTATGAGCAAGGAATACCTTACATCAATACAAACTATACCAAGATTTCATATATTCAATATCAGCCTATGTATAAAAAAAATAACATCATTTATTAAAAATAATTAACACCTACACTTTAATATGTAAAAATTAAAAAAGTACCATAAAAATTGAAAATAATTAACAAGTACACTTTAATATTAGAATACCTGAATAAGTAAAAAGAATACCATGCCTTAGTACAAGCTATACTAGGACTTAATACACTCAATTCCACATTCCATGCACAAAAACATATCATCACTCATTAAAGATAAGTAACACCTTTAATTTAACATGAGAACACCATAATTGAGTATAAAGAATATATAACTTAGTACAAACTATATTAGAGTTATATACACCCTATATCATGCTTATATATAAAAAATACCATCAATTATTTTAGATAAATAACATCTTCACTTAGTTAAAGGAATACAATATTGGACACAATTTTGTATATGTTCGTAAGCCAAAATCATATTTACGATAGAGAGAAATAATATGGTTTAGTATATGATTATATATCAACAGTTTTTAAAGGAATACTATAAAGGACATAAATTGGTACACACTCGTGTATCAAAACCATATCTATTATAGGTTTTCTGGGATATGCTTATCTACATGCCTGTGTGGTTAGTCATATTCGTTAACTATGCATATGTTTCGGGTTCTTTATTTAAACATGGGTATATAACACATCCATATAGTAAATTAATGTGTTTTTTTTAAGATCCATTTCATACTTAAGTTTCAAATTTCTTCCTACCAAGTAAAAATTGAAAATATGAGTAAGAGGTCATCATCAATTAACAGTAAGGACATATTAAAGAGATGAGTAGCCCTATACATTAAACTCAGAGTATCCAAGGAGTCCACACATCCTATGCTATGTTTCAACAATGAAGATAATATAAAAAGGCATCAAATCCTAAGAAATAGACCTATAAAATCTAATAGACATTTCTAAGTGTATTCTTTATGCCAAATTATTTCAATGGCGAATGAGATAGAGGTAATATATAAGGCAAGGTAGATAATAATTTTCATTATACTTAAAGATACATACCCGTGGAATTTTTGTTAATATTTGAGTTAAAGAGGGGTGTAGCTTGGGACCAACACAATAGAAGTATTTTTTTAATGACTTCTCTAAAGATATATTTGTAGTTGTAAATCTTTAGCATAACACATTGCAAAGAACTTGTAACTAAAATTCTATTTTAATAGAGTTCACACATTAAATCACCAATATTGTGTTTTTTTTGCATCAAGTTATTGATCACACCATATTAAGCAAGAGGGAGAGTGTAACACCCGGTATCTAGTTTATTCGATACACCAAAATAAATCGGTATTTGAGACTAATGTCATTAAAACCACAGAACAGTGAATAATGATTTTTTTGGTGACATCAAATTAGTGATGTTTGTCACTTTTTCGGTCGTCACAGGAAATTGTATGAGCTGATTTTTAAAGAACCAGTTCAAGAGGGGCAATTTTGTAAATAGTGAACAAAAGTGACTTATATAAGAAGCTAGTTAGAAAGAAGACAAAACTTTGTCTTGTCTTCTTCCTTCTCCCTCACCCACGAAACCACCATGGAAGCTCCCTTTCAAGCTTTTCAACCCTTGTAACAAGA
>JANQBM010000007.1:22585160-22602678 GCA_025594535.1 Erythroxylum domingense | reverse complement strand
TTAAAGTAGCATGTTGTAATATTACTCAAAATAACTAGACCTACAACTATAGCAGTAGTGAGTTTAGGTCGATCTCATAGAGAGAGAGTGTAAAGCTTTTGAAATGAAAAGAATCTATGTTTAAGTTTATGGAAAGGGGGTGGGTTTGGTTGTTTTCAAATAAGAAAATAAAATGAAACTAAACTAACAAAAGAAATTTAATTTAATTTTTCTCTTAGGAGCGAATTTATTTGAAGAATGAGGACGAGTTCCTAGTTTCGCCGAACTTGAATCCATTTTCTATTGTTTCTCTTTTCTAATTTATTCTAATTCAAATCTAAAAAATCTTGTTTTTTTGAACATGAAGAGATAGAGAAGTCATTGCAATTTCTGGAAATACTAAGTCCCCGATTAATGCAACCTCAGATGCTTCAATTGTCGATTCTAGCATTGAGCGAAAGGTGTTATGCCTATGGTTAGGGTATGGGTTTATGACTAGCATTTGCTACTGTAGAATAAACCAATTTTAAAATGGGATAACATGTTCGATACGGAATCATATTTTAATAGTAAGCTTTGTTAACTCTAGTTTTCCCTTAAGTCTTGTTTAATTAAGAAGAGCTCTTTAATTAAACCTAGCTAGCGAACAACCTAGAACAAACTCTCTAAATTTAATTAGATAGTCGCATTAGGAATTAGGAGAACAAATAAATCAAGGCAACAACCACACAAGTTCGGATCATTTAACTTAGGTTATGTTATCCCTAATGATTCAAAACCAGTAATCGCCACAAACACACGAGATCCACGCTTCTTTTTCCCCACCACAGAAGGTCAAATGGATTGATTTTCAGTCACAGGTTTAAGCTAAAAAATTTTAGTTACAAAATGTTTACCACACCCCTAGGACAAGGAATTGTGGCATGAATAAGCCACCTTTCACTAGCCTCATCCAGAAGGCTCTAAATGAATTCCAGTTGGAACAAAGGTGGGGTTCGATGACTTATCGATTGCCTTGCTTGAGGAATAGTTTCATAAATTTGGGCACAAACTAGAATAACATCTGATCTTGTTTTTGGATTGAGTAGAAAAGGGATATATGAAGTTCGTTCTCTTTCTTTGTGCAACTTTATGATCCTTGATAAAGCAAAAATGGAACTCACTTGATCATCCTCCTAACATTCCCGTAGCAAGATGAGTTGGCCTCAGTTCAACCACTTGATCAACGTTTAGGGAATTGGGGATAAAGTAGATTCTTTACTCTAGGTTGATGGTTCGGGGGCAAGATTGCCCTCTTTGTAGGATGATGATGATAAATTCAGATTTATTTTCAACTTTTCGAGCCCGAATCTACCTTTTCTCCTATTGAAGAGAGAAAGTTACAAAGATCCTCGAATAACCAACTTGCTTATCCTTGTAACATCACAATTAACATTTGAACGTTCCTTTCTAAAAAAATGACTTTTTATATCTTTCTTTTCTAAAGGACCACCATGTCTTCCCATGGAGTGCTCACTATTCAAAAGATCAATTGGACAGTTTTCCTTCTTGACTTGTCGTAAAGTCTTAAATCAGATAAGATGATTCCAATTGAATAAGAGTGAAGGTCCTCTTAAAAGAGAGGGGTGCCTTTGGGAATGTGGATACAGGTGGTGCATGGCTATCGTTAGCTTGTGACATAAGGTGTTGGGTTAAGTCCCGCAATGAGTGCAACCCTCGTGTTTAGTTGCCACCTTTGAGTTTGGAATAAGGGAGTCTGACAGGAGACAAAAAAGATTCTATTCAAAGGAACACCAACTTGTCATTGTACACCTTACAAGATTGAAAGATCAACTTAGGAAATAAAGGTTTTATCCACATGATAAAGTGAAAAAGTCGAATCTAAATCATCTTGAGCTCGAAAACCATATGAACAAAAGCAAGCAAAAAAGGAAACTAGACAAAAAGGTACCACTCCATAAGAACAGATTCACCGTGCACTCTAAATTCTCAAATCCCTGGACATACGGAAATGGAAAGGAAAGAGCAGACTGTGAGACATGATCGCGATTTAAGATTTAAGTACCGTTGAAAAGACTATAGGGGGAATGACTTCCTGTAATAAAGCATAGGTTAATACGAGCGGACCAGAAGAAGCAAGGCAGGGCTTTCTTGTGTAGGCGTAGGTTCCCTTTTTTGAAATGGAAGTCAGTGTTGTGTGGCAATAAAATGCCATCAGTCAAAGGCTTTTTCTTTTAGTGGATCAGTGAAACTATTTCATTCGATCGAAGAGCGAGACTCACTGATCAAAAAAACCAAGCCGGGTGGGATAAAGCTAGCAACTAGGGCCCAGACCCTTCTATACATGAGGAAGTTAGTTGAATTTTGTAAATTGTATAATAAGAGAAGAGAAAGGGCTAAACGTGATCGGTCATGTTCAGGCTTATCAACGTCGAAAAGCTTGAAGATAAGTTTTGTACTCTATTAATTTCTCAGTTCCTCTAGTCAGGTGGGCATCGGTCGGTCTTTCAACAGAATCTCTTTAAGAATCTTACATGTGGGTATCCCGCATACGGCTCGTGTTCGCCGAAATGTACGATAAAGAGCTTTCAATTCGAGTATTGAATTTTCCTAAACGGGTGAGCACATTTGTCAGATTTTCAGAAGTCCACAGAAAAATTATTGTTAATTGCCTAGCACACCTAAACATTAAACATAGGATAACATAATCAATCCCTAAGAGAAAGAACAATAAACAATGAGAGAAATGCTTAATCGGGTTATTTGGCATCAGGAAGCTATCCCTCTATGGGTCACCAAGGTTATGGACCTTTGCCTCTCTTCATCCTCTCAAAACCCTTAAAACATTTTCCCAAATGATTCATAACATTTCTGCCGTCAAACAATGTATTTATACCTAAAAGTAGGGTTTGGGATAGCTGGCAGTGTCTCACGACCATGAGTGGGTGTCTCACAGCCGTGAGACACACACTCATGGCATGGTTGTGAGATGCATCTTATGGCCATGACTTGTGATAATCTCCATTCCTTTTGGTATTTTCTTGCCTCCTTTTGCTCTAATCCTTCTCGTTCTTACTCCATAAAGACGAGTGAGTGTGAATCTTTAAAAAACTGATCAAACATAATGCTTTTGACTCACTATAGCTCTTTCGCTTCGAAAATGTACCTAAAATCATATATGAACTAAAGTGAGTATCTTAAGCCTTTTCGTATCACTAATCACTAAGGGTTATTGAATAATATATAATTAATTACTGCCGGATTGAAAAGTACCTTAAGATTAATTATTAATCTAAGTCAGGGAACATTCATTCATACGAGGAGCATAAGAGACAATATTCTCTTGATGTAAGAATTGATCAAGGATTATCATATTAACAAAACCCTAAGGATTGAACAATGAAAATGGACATATATAAAGCTTTTGACTATGTTAAATGGGGGTTTAGCTTTAATGCAATGGAAGTTCCTGCAATATATCAAATGGATTAAATTTTGTATCATAAACAATTTTATTAGCATCTTAGTTAATGGAGGACCCACAAAAATATTCAAAGAAGGTAATAGACTAAGTAGCTTTCTTCAGCTTGAATCCTAAAAAAGCACTAAGACTTGATGGATTAATGTAATATTCTTTTAGAAAACATGGAATCTAGTGGGAGATTATATCTTATAAGCCATACTAGAACTCATCTAAAAGGGTACACTGCTTAAGTAAATGAATAAAACTTATATTTTCCTCATTTCAAATAAGTCTAATGAATCTAACTTGTAAAATTAAAGGTCTGTATCATACTGTAATGTGTTCTATAAGATAATCTCTAAAGTGATGGATGCCAGATTGAAAAGTACCTTAACATCAATTTTTCATCCAATTTAGGGAACATTCATCCACCAAAATATTCAAAGTATATAGTGGACTAACTATTTACAAACTGCAATGATGTATTGTTATGACTGCTTGAAAGGAACACCAGTAATATGGGAAATTTCAAATTCTACTATAAATGCAAAAATATTAAGCTCAACCATCTTTCCTTTATAGATGATTTAATCATATTAAGTAAAATAGCTGGAAATTCGATAAGTATACTTATTACAATGATGTCGTAATATAATGCTCTTTTAGGTTTGACAAGCAACAAAAATAAGAACAAGATCTATATTTGAAGTTGGAACCTTAACTAAGCAAAAGATAAAGCCAACATAGCTAGAGATGAAACCTAAGTCCGGGCCTAGTCTAATTTGAACAAGCTTTAGGCCTGACTTGAGTTTATTTCAATTTTTATAATTTCTAGGTAAGCTTAGGCTTGGGCTGCCTTGGTCCAACTTGACCTATAGCCTAAAATTTATAGATAAAATGACATCATTTTGATTAAAATGATGTTGTTTTTTATTTTTAAATTTTAAAAAAAAATTATTTAAACTGGGCTTCGACTACATGGGCATGATCAAGCTTAAGCGGCTTAAGCGCAAACCTGAGCATAAGCAAAAACTGTTAGGCAACCTATTGCCATCCCTAAGTATAGCATGATTGAAGCTTTAAAGCCTTCCTTTAAGATATTTTGGAATTCTGCTAATAGCTATAAGAGTTATCTATAAAGATTGTCAGCTTCTCTTTTACGCAATTTATAAAAGAACAGGTAGCTGGAATAATATAAATCTATCATATCTAAAAGAATATACCTCATCATCTCTATCATTATTCATTAGTATCTTCACCTGCAATGAAATTCTAACTTATGTATCCTTAGAAATTTAATTAAAGCAATTGAGAAAATTTTGGAAAAACTTTATATGGATAGGAGAACCTAACAAAGCAATTTAGGCTAAAGTGTAGTGGATAGATGTTCGTACTTTTAAAGATGAAGGTGGATAAGAAATCAACTCAATCAAGGCTATGATTAAGATGCCATTAGCAAAGAGAATAAGGATCATATGGCTAAGGAACCTCTATGGGTTAAGTGGAAGCACAACCAGTTTCTTAAAGATTATAACTTTTGGAAATTCAGACAATAGGAAAAACACTTCTTAGACACTACTTTAATTGTTGAAGCTGATGGAAACTATGAGCCAATATATAAGATGCATAATAGGGAATTAGAATATAACCTCATTTTGGATTGATAATTAGCACAGTCAAGGACCATTACTTAAGCTTTCTAGCTTCAACACTCTTAGGCATATACTCTTAACTAATTCTAAAGTCAATGAGGTGGTTTACGGAAGTACTTGGTGTTGTTAACTAAGAGGTTTTTCCTCAATAGTGGCAAATACACCTAAATACAATCCCAATCCAATAAAAGAAGACTTGATCATATAGGCAATATATAGATTTAGTCAGTTTTCCAATAAAACACCATCCCCTCTAAAGATTGCATAAAGAAAGCGAGTTTAGAATCATAATTGTATCATTCTTTGGTTGACAATGAAATAGAGATTGATGACTCAAGATAAACTATATGGAACTATATTCATAATTAATTGCTCCTTTTGGCACTAAAAGTCATAATCCATTAAACACTTATTATTCAAATAAAGCTACATAGTAGAAATTTGGAGGTAGGCTCTACAATTATATGATTGACAATGTGTGGAAGATGATTGGGAAAAAAATCATAAAATGGGCAAACAAGATCAAGTTTAACCCTAAAGGTGAATTGAAACTATTCAAGATCACATTCAACTACTATGTCTATATGAATTGAAAGGAAATGAACCTAAGAATCTTCTAACAAACTTAGCTAGATATCCACAACTTGAAAGCTAATATGTGGAGTTGGATTAGAAAAGTTGTTATGGCAAAAGGTATAAACAAACAACTAAGTATATAGACGACAAACAAAAAAAAGTTTGATGATTGAAGGGAACTTACTTTATAATCTAATGTGAGGATGAATTCAATTTGACCATGTTATTCATGTGATGCCTCCACTTTCTATTTTGGTTCTGAATGTTAGATTTTGTGAAGGACTTATAACCTGATTTTGATGAATTGATGTAGTTGTTCTACCTTTAAAGTTTTGACAATAATTATTTTAACTTCTAAAAAAATCATCTATATTCCTCAATTCAAGGATTTTGAATATCAATGATATTTCTATACCAAGTTAAGCTTTAGAATCATCTATATTCCAATCAAACAATAACTTGTATAGATATAACTAAAATAAAGCTTTTATAAAATTCTAAGTAACGATACACAAATTAGCTACTATATCCATAATTGTTAAACTTTAATCAATTTCATGATTTTTTTAATGCTTGTAGTAGAATTAAAAAGACTTTGTACGTGTAACAAGTTCACATTAATCTCAAAACAAATTGATATTCAAAAGTAATAGCTTCACAATATTTAATGAATCTTCAAAACCAAATTGATCTCCAAAAACACTAGCACTAATAATACACGCAATCCAATAAGCAAGCTAAAGAAAGAATAGGAAATAGAGAGGTAATAGAGTCACCTCAAGGTTGAAATTTTCCCATTATCCTTGTTGGTATGGTTGCTCATTGAAATTTCGCGCACGTGTGTGTGTGTGTGAATTATTTGAATCTCATAATATTATTTCATGTTTGTAGTTAACATTTTGTTTAATCTTTTTAGTTTATGCATTTTGTAAACAAGATACAAAATATATAGTTTTATAAATCTGAAATATCTAAAAGTTAGCATTGATTTGTTGATATGTAAAAGGAAATAAAAAGCTTAATATTTTAACAGAAACAGATATAATCTTTCAACTTTCAAATTGCATTCACGCCTCTCCCATCGTAGAAAACTCTATTAATTCTTCTAAATTCATTTGGAAAAGGATAATACTTAACGAAGGACAGCATTTTATCTATTGTTATTCTTGCCTTTCAATTCCATCACATAAATATTATATGGGAATTCCCAGGCCATAAAGTTTTGGTTGACACATCATGCATGATGTCTCTGTTGTGTATTTTGAATTATATATGCTAGTGTCCCTTTAGCAAGTTCTTTTGCATGTACCTAATCCTACCAAAGCTCCTGCTTCTGCCATCTTTGAGCCCTTCATAAAATATTTCCACCACTAGAGCAACACAATGATACCATACATATTTTCCAATGCCATAATTGCTGTGACCACTCGGCATTTACGAGCATTACAAACAACTACGTTGTGCTTTCCTACGTGTTTTGCTTTTGTCCAATCCTTTTGTCTTTCTCGTATAAGATTACAAATACAGCACGACAAATGATACGTTACTTTTTCAAAAAAAAAAAAAATGATATGTTAATCTTACGTTTAAGGTTATTAGTTACAATGACCTGTATCCGTGATTAGATAAAGCTGTAATTTTAATTTCTTATAAAGATTTTTAAAATAATCAATTGATTGTTCAAATCAAATCATAATTCATACATTCGATTTAATGTATTCGAATAATAATTAAATTTTTATAATAAACTTGTTGCAAGATTGTGTTTATTTGAAAATCAAAAACATAAATCCTAGGATCTCCAAACCAATTAAGTTGTAAATTTGGAAAATGGAGCAGGTGTCTAGGGATGTTTACTAGTCTTGGTTTTGGTTGTTTCACTTTTGAGTAAGAACAAAGTTAAGGGGTAGTAAAAAAAAAAAGTTGTTGTCTAATGCACTTGTTCCGACATATGGACTCAATTTCATAATAATAAATTGCAAAGTTAAGCGCTTGAAAATATAGGTGTTAAAGCTACAAAAGTTGTATAGCAACGGCTGTTTTAAGCCAACTTTAGCATGTCATCTTCGGCAAGTCGTAGAAATATGCATACTATATTCTTTATTCCTAATCCTAATTGACAAGAGGTTTAAAAATCCCTTGAGTAGACGATTAAAAGAAATTATTCATTTAAGATGATGAATGGTTTTGGCAATGGCATTGGTTGTAGTGGTACGTACTGCCTTTAAGGGCGATAAAATAAAAAAATGATCTTTATCTTTGTAATAAGAATTTTTTATTATTATTGTATTTTTTTTATAAGAGTAGGGTATTAGAAAGTCCAGTATCGTCCCCCTTCTGCTAGAATTCTGAAACTGAAACTGCTCTTAAGAAAATATTTCCAGTAGAATTTGGATATATTCCCTTCATCGCAGCGTTCAAGTCTAGTCTTTTTACAAGTCACGTCATTGTTGCCGGCACCGAATCATCAAATTATTCTTCATGTGGGCCTTGGTGTTCGAGGGGCGGGCCGGTCATGACAGTTCTTGTAAGGAATAGTATAGTTGCGTGCCTTGTTTTTGGTTTTAGATTTGACAGAAATACTATTTTCCTTTTCGTAAAATGCAAAACTTTTATTACAATGACAATCCCGAATCCACTCAAATAGGGTGGGTACTGGGTAGGGGTTCTACGTACAAATGCTTACATTAATTGGTGGAAACACCTGAATCGAGTTGAGATTACTTGTATGTAGGATTAAATGTTCTATCCATTTGTGTTTTCCTCTCGTCAAGAGTACCAATGCAATGGTATGGTTATGTAGTTAATTAGTTTATAAAATTAAATACGCACTCATTTCCTTGGCATTGGCTTACAACAAATTAATTTGGTTCTAGATTATTTAAATCAATTAAGAAAACCACAATTTAGTAACAGAATATAAGTCGTTCATCCACAAAATTTTGAATAAAAATTAATGCTCATTATAAAAGGACAAATTTACTATGCATCAAAGTTAATTGTAGGGTGATAAAAGTTATTGCAGCTGGTAAGTAGGTAAACCAACAATAATCAAAATTTAAAAACAATAGATTTCCACTAGTTTTATAGTATACTGTAGCAGTTATGAATTACAGTTGCTCACACTCTCTAGTAAATAATTAGCCATCCACAATACTGAAGGTCGGATAAAACCAATTTGGTCAATTCTACGGTAAATGTTTAACTCAACTAACATTTAACAGAAGAACAACCATTGGATATATGTATCCAACAAACTTTTTGAATGGGCTTCCACTGCTTCTTCCCCTATATTAATGACTTCCCATACAAAAATGTCAAACTTCCATCAATAATCTTCTGTTCATAACAAGAGCACTACATTCTTTTGTCATTACTGGGAAACAATTCACTAAGAGGAAGAGCACGCCACAGGTATGCTCTTCTCTTCCTGAAACACTGCCACCTACGATAAATGCATTAAATGTCCATTGAAGCTGTAGCAAACCAAAAAAATCTTGGCTTCGGAGGACTAAGCCCGACGCCTGAATGTATAAAATCCTGATTCAACAACAACCACCAAGAACTGGAAGCCATTTGGAAGAAAACAGGATTGCATGTCTGTGTGTTGTGTCAGTGAGAGAGTGAAAACAGAAAGAGAGGTATCAAACAAACCTAATTAAAGAGCTATGGACAGGCATTTAGTGCTTGCTAGTAGTGTGAATGCATATGAGAGAAATAGAGAGCTGTCAAAGCCCTGAGAGAGCTTGAAAGGAGTCGGTGAATGCAGGAACAAACTTTGTCTCGGTGCGTCTGCGCGCATGTGTTTATACTGTATGTATATGTAGATGTACAAAGAGACAGAGAGAGGTGTCGAGCCCTGGAAAGCTGAGGAGCCAAATGGTGATAGTACATAAGTGGGCCAGAGAACTGTCAAAACCCTTGAAGCATGAAAGCCAGTCGGGGCTTGAGGAAGAAAATGCGACTGAGAGATACATGAGTCCGTAAAGGACTCTCTCTCTCTCTTTCCCTCTGATTATAGATATATACGAGTATATTCTAGGCCCCCTTGTCCTTCCTCAATGATAATCATATTAGAATTAGCCAGTTGCAACAAAAATAAATAAATGGAATTATAGATATTCTTATAAAACTTAGAAAAATGATGCTTTTGGTTAATTAATTAGTTTAATGAGTTCCACTTCTACAAAATTATCATTCAAATGATTAATCGGCCATCAAGATGACCCACTCAACTACTTACGAGCTATACATCAAGCTCACAATCTAATTAATTTTACAAAATTATCTATATCGTACTTAACATTACCCTAACTCCCACAATCCTTAGAAACCATCATTAGAAGAAGAAGGAAAAAAATGGTAGCACTTTTCCTAAGCACAATTATTAGATATATATTTGTTTAAATATAGTTAGTAAGACAAAACTATGCGTCATGTGAATTATTCGTCAACTTAAATGTAATTGAAAACATGGTGTAGCACCTTTGGAAAGGTAAAAGAGGAGAGAGTAAAAGAAAGGCAAATGTGAAAACGAAGAGAGAAAGCATCCAATCCTAAAGAACAACATAATTACATCATAAGCACGTGGGTTTGTGTTCCATTCCAGCAAAAAGCCAAGGCTACGGTTTCATCGGTGCTTGTAAAGTTTGAATGATACAAGCAATTTTGGTCAAAAGGGGAAAACTAAAGGTGAATCGGAAAGAAGAATAAGAGGAATATTAATTATTACCCCCCTCATCTCATGCTTTAAGTGTGATTTCTTTATCGTGGTGTCTCTCTAAAGCCTGTGTTTATCCAGGTTGTTTACCCATAAACGGAGGTGCTTTTTTCATTAGTCTTTATTTTGTGTTTTACTCATTTTTGGAATTGTAGGGGAAGGGAATTCTCCTGAACCATTATATGGGCAGAAAACATCATCATCACATTGAAGTTGAACCCATGACTCCAAAAAAGACTCAATGATTACATGCCAAACCTCAGTAAAACCCTCACATAGATTAACTATTGGTGCGGACAATGTCTTTAATAATAATGCATAAAAAATTAAGCTCGGATAACATGACTTCCATCCATAGATGCCGGGGTCCAAATAAATAGAATTAAATTTATTTATTTATTATCTGAGTCAAAACATATGAGGATAAAAATTCATACCATAGTTTGAACTATCTTTTCAATCAAAGAAAAACTGGTTTTTAATGAAAATATATACAAACAGGTACTTTAAACAAATAACAACAACAACAATAATAATATTTATTGTAAATACAGCTGTAATGTAAGATTTGGAGAAATTTAGTATTGCGCAATTTTATTCTTAATTAGTAAAGAAATTGTTTCTAAATAACATACATTAAACCGAAAGGTAGGAAGGAAAAAAAACCAAATAAATAAATAATAGTAATTACAATTCTAAGTAAAATGATAATAAAAATAAATAAATACAAATATATATATATATACATGATAAAATGGTCAAACAGAAAGTCTGAGAAAAGGGTTCTCAAAATTAACTAAAAGCATTTATAAAATACTTGAAAGGATAGAAAAAAAAACTTATATAATTTGAGATCTAATTAGAGGGGAAAAAAAAGGAATAATAGTATCCTGCTTGAACCATTTAGACACGGGACGTGATCTGCTGTCCCATTTACCCTGTATCTATCTTGTCCTATTTAATTTCAGCTATTTATTTATGTGTGTCCCACATAAATAAATGATTGAGATTAAATGAGATATGATAGGTACATGAAAAATGGGACAGAAGATTTGAGGCCTTTAGACACACACGAAAAATACGAAGGTCATGACTGATTTCATAAAAATAATGATAATTAATAAAATATATTTTCCCACCAAAATTTTTCTTTTGGGATGAATCGTGAGTTACGAAACTTGTTAAAACAATCTTTTTTGTTAACACGACATTGGTGAACTCAATGTCTCTTCTTCAGAGAGTTTAGAAGTGAAAGAGTTCTAAAATTTTCTATTTGAGGCGGCTTTTATATAAAAACTTTGTACTTATGTATATTAAATATAAATATAAATTAATATAACATGTTTTATTATATTAAAATAGTTCAAATCCTAACAAGTTATGTTAAGAACAATAAAAATGATTATCGCGAGAATAGGAATTTGGTTTCATTATCACATAAAAATTTTACAATTTTAATCTATAATCTTATTAATATCATGAACTCTTGAAATTTGTATAAATCCCTAAACAAAAGAATGAAGGTTTCAATATTTAGTTAAATGATAAACAATTTCACTTAACACATTGCATATGTCTATTAAATAGGGGTAAAATTATATATTATTAGATCTTTTCAAATTTGACGTTTTAGCATATTTCTACTAAGTGTTCTCGGAGATGATGATATACAGTTCCACGTAATTAAGAGAACTTTGCTTCATAGTTAATAGTTTCTAGCTAGTTCTAAACAAACCGTAATGCTGCATATAATGCTATCTAGTAAATCATGCATTTGTACACTATTAAGCATAAATCAATTATGAACAAGAAAATTGAAATAAAATCCTTTATGTCATTAATAATGATTCTCATATAACCATTTTGCAAGATAATTAAAATATGTTGCATTAAATAAGATGGCCAAAGTTAGAAAATGTTCAAGAGCCAAAGAAGAATATTAATTCAAATACAAACAAAATATAGATAATTTTCCAAATATAACCCTGTAAGAAGAGAGAAAAGCAGAGGAAAAAAGAAAAAGAGGAGCCGAATTGCCGAACCCACAAAAAACAAAACGAAAGTAAGAGCCAGACGCCATATTTGTTTCGAAATAGCAACACGTGCAGAAACGGCCGTTGGCGGTTTCGGTTTCATGACTCTACTGTCTCCGTCTCCATCTCTATCTCTGTCCTACCAAACTGGCGACTTATATCCTCTCCCTCTCTCTAACAAAAACACTTGCTCTACTGTTGTAGGCCCCACATGCTTCTTCCTCTCTCCTCTCCTTTTTTACCAAAAAAAATTAAAAGGAAATTATTATTTATTTGACACTATAAAAGCGCACTATTCAGACCCATCACCATAACTCGATGTGTCAACTCTTCAAGCGAATATGACCAGCAACCAGAGTGTGTGTGTACGTGGGAGTTTTTGAGAGAGAGGGAATCTGTAGGAAGAAAGAGCAACTGGGTTTCGATTCTTTCTGGGAAGGAATCGTTGAGGAACAAAATAGAAAGCTCGAGGATTTCTTGCTAATTAGTGAGTTCTTCATTTTTCGTTTTCTTTCTTAAATGTTACAGTAACACTCCTCGTTGGCGTGTTGATGCTTTTTCTTTCTCTTTTTATTGGTTTTCGGCTTTTCTACTCACCTTCATTGTCGTTTTCTTACGTGGGTAGAGTTTGTTGCAGGTAAATGTTGATGCTTGTTGTCAGCAGATCTTTGTTTCGTTTAGTTTTTCTGTTTGGAGCAGAATTTTTGACGGAATTGGATTCCCGTTTCAATTTTAGTTGCAGGCCTGGCATGCGCTGTGACTTTTGGTTAGATTTTTTTGTTCGAGATTACTGCGCTATTCTGACTCCAGACATTCTAATTAGGTTGTTTGCAATTTCTCGTTTGCAGTTGATTTCACTAATTTATTTCAAAGTTAAAGCACGTCGCTATTCTTGGTTGTTGTCCTATTAGTTTTCGGTGATTATTGATAGATTTTTCTTGTCTAGCATGAATGTGATGCTCATGGATGAGTTGCTTCTGGTTTTCGAAATCATTTGTGGTGCACGCCTTTTCCTAAATGTGCGTGTTTGTGTTTTGCAGAATTCGGTAGATTCAGATGTTGTAAGGATCTGAATTTGCCCTTCTGTATCTGTGTGCGTAGTTTAGTTTCATAAATAAGTTTTTGGATGGCATGCATTATTGGCAATGGTTATGACTGTGTTAAAGACAGCATTCTTCTACTGATATTTTGGTATTTTAGCTTAAGAGGTAAAATTTGTGTTTGATTTGCTTCTTTATTAATTGATTTGTTTCTTGTTCTTTTACTGTGACGAAGGCACCAAGTGCTTGGTTGTTTGATGATACCTTCCTGCAAAATGGTGGTTCCATCCACATTGGAGCAAGACAGCAACTTGATTTGCAATGCCTTCCATCCAAGTAAGCGCCTATTAGAAGGAGAAAATGTTAAACTAAGAAAGACAGCCAAGCTGATGGAAACTCATGAGACAAAGGCAGAATTGGAGGGTCTGATTGTTTCCCCTGCAGTCATTCCTGATCGAGCACATGATCAGGGTCAAGCAAAGAAAGTTAATATCCTTTCTGCATTGGTGCTTAGTAAGTCAGATGGTCAGCATCAAACAAAGGACCAAGACCAAGATTCACTAATCAATTATCTTGGTCGGGAATTGTCAATTAGCTGTGCCCTACGCTGCTCAAGGTCTGATTTTGGCAACATTGCCTTGTTAAACAAAAGCTTCCAATCTCTGGTTCAGAGTGGCTTACTTTATAAGCTGAGACGGGAACTGGGTATAATTGAACAATGGGTGTACTTCTCTTGCAATCTCCTTGAATGGGAGGCCTTTGATCCTTTTCGTCGCAGGTGGATGCATTTGCCAAGAATGAATTCAAATGAATGCTTCATGTGTTCTGACAAGGAATCATTGGCCGTTGGTACTGAACTGCTTGTTTTCGGAAAGGAAATAACTTATCATGTTATTTATAGATATAGCATACTAACAAATAAATGGACAACTGGCATGACAATGAATCAACCCAGGTGCTTGTTTGGTTCCGCCACTCTAGGCAAAATGGCGATTCTAGCTGGTGGTTGTGATACAAATGGCCGTGTTTTGAGCTCAGCGGAGCTTTACAATTCAGAAACTGGCACGTGGATCACCATTCCAAGCATGAATAAAGCCAGAAAAATGTCTTCCGGTGTGTTTATGGATGGAAAGTTCTATGTCATTGGTGGGATCGGAGTAGACAATAAGATGCTTACGTGTGCAGAGGTGTACAATTTGGAAACAAGATCATGGCATGTGATCCCTGACATGTTGCTCCCAAGAAATGGAGGGGCTGCAGAGAGTGGAATTTCTGCTACAGCTGAGGCACCTCCCTTAATTGCAGTTGTTAATAATGAGTTGTACGCAGCTGATTATGTGCAGAGGGAGGTAAGCAAGTATGATAAAGAAAAAAAAGTCTGGCTTGTGCTTGGGGGATTGCCTGAACAGGCATTTTCAATGAATGGTTGGGGATTGGCATTTAGGGCATGTGGAGATCAGCTGATTGTTATTAGTGGACCAAGGGCTTTTGGTGCTGGGTTGATCGAGGTTAATGCGTGGGTTCCAAATGGAGACCCACCAAAGTGGGAAGTTCTTGCAAGAAAGACATCCCCAGGCAGCTTTGTGTACAATTGTGCTGTGATGGGCTGCTAAAGGCTTGCAGTTCTTCCAGCACCAAGTATAGTGTGTGTCCTTTCTCATAGTCTTTGTGGGGATCTATACAGTTGAAGAACTCTTCCTTTCTTTGTGGGGTAGTTCAATGTTTTATTTTCGATCCATAGGGTACAGTTCCAGAAGGAGTTCCGGGAATAACTTAGCCTTTCAGTTGGTTTTTTGGTTTCCTTTTCTCTTTTTTAAGTTAGTCAGTATGAGAGCTCACCAAAGGTCACAAATGTAAAACTTGCACAGTTTAATAAAAAGTTCTCTTACAGTTATAGCCTTTCAGGACTATCTGCGATTTGCTTTTTGCTTATTCGATATATAATTGCATGTCTATGCCTACAGTACAAAGTTGTCAACTCACAAGTTTACAGGTAAGGTGCGCTCTTGCCTTTCCACCATTGCTGACGGGTGCATCCCCTTCAATTCGATATCTTGTTGTACTGGTGGGAGGTGAGACGATCAGATGCATTGGTACTGAATCTTCCAGGATTAATACGTTCCTGGAAAGGAAAATCATCACTTTTACATTGACTGGACTTTTCTCCTGCTGCCGCAACTACATCCAGAGGACTACAATTTCTGGTATCTTTGTGCTTGTAGTAATACAACCTATCTCTTACAGACATGAATAAGTTTCTCAATTTCAAATAAACGCCCGTAGGAGTTTGGAAAGGCTTGAAATTATATATTACACCAGGGAAGTGTGCTTTGCATAATCAAGAAATGCTTCATTGGAATGCTTGTAAACTAAGATTGGTTTCTTGACACCTGAAATAGAAACTATATACCGAAACCAGAATCATCCACAACCAAAAGGGGGAAAATGGATCTGGTTTCGGTTTCCTGCATTTTCCAGGGACAATCGTAATAGCCTTTATTGGCAAAAGTAGTCAACATGGGTGTACTAGCATGAGGATATAGAGTCAGTCTCTATGCAACTGTGAGTGTGAATTCCGTGAGTGAAAGTGAAGAAAACAGTCAGCAATTTGTGAAATGGTTGGTTGATTCTATTGCTATTGTTGACTGGACGCCAACCATTGGCACATTTTACACCTTTGGGTGGTCGTGGCTTCATTAAAAAATTGCTTTGACTTGGATTTTAGTGCAAATGACTAGATAGAAGGCCGAAAAGCAGGTAAGGTTGACCCTGGTATACATAGAGTCCAGATCTTCTGTCCAAGACTACTCTGTCTAATTAAAATAGGTCCCGTACATAAGTTTTTGTTTGTTTGTTTTATTTTTAATTTTTAAATAAAATTAAAATTAAATGATAAAAATAAAAAACCAAAATGTAACATCTCATTATTCCACGATCAGGATTAGAACCTTATGATATTATACACGAGAGTTTATTGAGAATTTAGAAGTACATTTCATGCATCATATGGCATACTCATACACGTGAATAATGTTGATACTCATTAAAATAATTGTACATGCATTCAATGACATTTTTCGGGTATAAGTGATTTTAATGCGATTAAAATGTAAATTGTGAATTATTTGCCTTGAAAATTGAATTGGTGTGTATTAGAATTGATTTAGCATTTTTTGTGACATTTCGGACATTTTGAAAATTTCTGCAAATTTGGGATTTTTGGACTAGAAAAAATGTGAAAATAAGAGACACTTAGAAGTGTGACATTTGGTGCTTAAATGGAGGACACATGTTATACATGCAATAGTGACATGTGGCATTGCATAATGGAGCCACCTAGTTATTTAGGAATTATGTTTCTGCAACTCTCTTATTTGTCTTCATCGAAATCATCTAATCTTTCTACTTGTTCAGCCATCATCGAAACACCATGCTTATTCACTCGTGTATTTGGCTTTTGATTAATTCATCAACGTTACACCTTGCAAAATAATCACTTCAGCCCATTTGTCATTTTCAATTGTCTCTCTTTATCCTTGCTTTCTCCACCAAAATCTCATTCTCTCACCTTCTAGAATTTTGCTGAATTAAGTAATTTATCTGTTGATTTCATGGGTAGCGTTAAATGACATTTTGATGATGAGTAAATTGAGCTTGATGATATTAATCAAAGAATTGAGTTTTGTTTGTGTTAACGTGAGTAGTATTAATAAAGACATTATGTTGTCATGCTTGGGAATTAATGCATGTGTGAGTTGTTAGTAAGAAGCAATTTCGGTGATACAGGAAAAGCAAAAATGTGCAGAAAGTGTGATGAAAGATTGTGATAATTGGAGTTACATGAAGATTAGTGAAGTGCAGAAAATGTGATATAGAAAAGTATGGAAATAGGTTCTGTTTTTGGGTTGTGATTATTCATGAATTTTTGAATTGTGGATAGAGAATACTGAACTGAAATTGAGGTATAATGAACTGAAATTGAGGTATACTGAAGAAATCATCAACTTGAAATGATAGAGAAATGATAGAACATGTATTGTTTGATGTTTGAAGTG